>JAQGAE010000430.1:0-37509 GCA_034696685.1 Julus scandinavius | reverse complement strand
CCTAAAAAAAGACAATGGCATTTCGGAGGTTCCTCTCCTGCCTGGAGGAGGCGCCCTCTGGCCGGACCCTCCCTGCCATTGGATATGGCTACAGAAAAAGTCATTGAACTTTTAGGTTCGTATCACTGGAGAATTTCGCGATATTTTTTTTAAAACTTTTTTTTGGAACAATTGTTGCGATGCAACACAGGACAGGTAAGCCAAAAAAGAGGTGAAAATGGGCTAGTCAACTATTATGCCTGACAATTAAACCCGCGAGATGGCGCCAAAAATCAGTAAAGTCCCTTTCAAGTGTTTATATCCATGAGCGCTTACGAAACTAAATGGTCATTGAGTATGTTGCAAAAAGTACAAAAAAAATAATAGAAAACAAAATTAGTAAAAGATTTACAAGGCTCTAATTTCCTTTATATATCACTACAACTTTATGACATCAAACTGCCAGCAAGTTTTAAACCAAATTCACATACCATATACTCAATGTCACACATGATATGACAGACCAAATGACAACCACCACCAATGACTATCTCCACCAGCTGGTCATATTGTTAAGTGCCCTTGAACAAAGATCTCAAAACAATCACCAGATTCAACATCAGTCTGGTGGTCATTACCATCCAGGATCTAACAGAGGAGGTCTATAGTTCCATGCTTGAAATTATTCCAGCACAAACCTAAAAGGTTAATTCCCCAATATTAGAGGCTGCAATAAACACGATTTGCCCATTTCTTTATTGAAATTACTTTTATAAAATGCGATATTTATAAAAACAACAGGGATCGTGGTGACCGGAGGCTATGTTCCCACCCAACCCAAAGCACCTTTGATCACCCTCGGGCCACGGACAACCCGAGAGCAACGTACTAAAGGAAAAAGGCGACGAGTAAAAGGGTAAGGGAGGAGGAGGGCCTCACACACTGCTTTGAAAATTAGGCTTACGAGGGTATTATAGGTAAAAAATGACGGAGGAACAACAGCCTCTATCTATAGGCAGGTAAAGGTAAGAAGGCACATACACACATTTGTGGGGGCTGAGGAATGGCGACGGTTAGGTGGATAGGTCAGAAAAAAATATGTTGACTATGGGACGGGGTACTACATTGGCCTTGTACACTTATTTACTGTCACTATACCTTTGACAACAAGTACGTATTCCTCACTGGGAATGGAGTAGCACTGCTGCTCGACCAATGCCACGAATCCATCTATTGGTCAAAATACCTTTCAATGTGCCAGTCTGCGGCTAGACTGTCGAATGTGTAATGTTGGCAATCTTCAGGTCTCTAACGCCAGACTGAAAGGATGCTTGCAAAAACATCTTAAAACTGAGCTGAGATATGTTGTCGTTGGCTTGCCCATTGTTTTGAATCGGGTTTTTACGTACAATTAAGTATTGACGATTTATAGTAAACAAGAAAAGTTGGTTCTATAATTCATTCCTTATGCGTTCCGTACGAGAGTAAGCATCTTCATCTGCCAAACTTTTAACAAATTAGCCAATAAAGTGCAAAATTCAAAGAACTAGAACGTATATTGGGTCATCGGTTAATGAGGGCAGCATCTTTATTAGGCCAAAGCAGTCTCATCCCAAAGTGTACCAATTCAACATTCTCTGACAACACAGACTGTCTCTACATTTCTATCATATCCATTTCTATCATATATCAAAGTTCTTTCCATCGTAACTCCTGGGACCCTGACCTCAAGTATGTATGGTTTCCGATACAAGCATTGCTTTGGTTTTTAACATTCCAAAGGGCCCAAGGGGGTAACTCCCCCCCCCTCTCGCGGTCACCAAACTGATAATTTGTTCTTCTTGTTCAATGTTCTATGCTTGTCTACATAATATAGCAATTAATATACAACTTAAGAGCCTTCGGAAACGCTAAAAAGAAACAGCAATACCATCCGAGTTTTACAACGTAAACACCAGCTCTCGTTTTTTAGGGCGTCACAAACCCTGGGACCAACCCTTTTAACGCTTTTTTTTTTTTGCTTTATCTTTGGCAAAGGGAAAACTCGGCGTAAACAATCTCGATTTTTGCAATTGACGTGTCGGCGTCAGGGGGCGTTGGTTGCATCTCCGCGCTACCCTTTTCTCCGTCGCCAGCGTTTGTATTTATGAGGTGTGGACAATAGGAAAAATGCAAACATTCCTTCGCACAGCCAGTTTCCAGCGAGTGATCCACTAACGTTTACAGCCTTCACACGTCAATCGTAAATCAAAGCCTCATCATAAAACGGGGCAAGAAATAAAACCGAGGGGGGAAAAGGAGCGGGGGAGAAAAAAAAGTGGGTGAAATTGCAATTAAGACGGGGGAGAAAAATCTCGGAAAACAACCCGAAAAAAATGGTAGTGGCCCAGTGACGAACTTAAACGACGTAAAGAAGAAGAAAAAACACCTCTGGGTCCGTTCACCCAAAGTTGGCAGAAAAATAGTGCTGCGAAAGACCCACACTGAGGACAGCACTCGAAGACAGAGCGGACGCCATTGAAATGGAAAACAGCGCCCTCCATCAGCGAATAAAGAAACAAGTTGGAATTTGCTCTTATGGATCTTTCGAGAGACATTAGAAAGGGACCGATGTGGAACATGTAAATAAGGTCTGTTCGAAAGTAAGCAGTCCCATAGACGAGATATGGCATCTCACAAGAGCCATGGTGGTCAAAATCATTCGTAAAGGCCCCAAGTGTACTTTGACACAGAACCTGCAGTGTTCAATGATTACAGTATTGATATTTTTTCTTCTTGAATATTGCAGATTCATAGGCCGCGTGCAGGGATATCTACACACAGATAGTGGCACAATAGTACATATTGGCCAGAAGTTCACACCTAAATCAACAATGTTAGCTATGCAAATAAGTAAAACCTGCAGCATACAAAAGGCACGCACCTAAACAACAGTTCGTTAACTAGCAAAGGTGCATATATGCTATACGCAGATTAGCACATGAATGCGCACTGGCTCATAATGGAGACTTCTGTTAGAACGGAATCAACCGCATTCATCTAGTTTCTAGTCTAATCCTAACGTACACCAGTATGAAAATTAATTTTGTTCTATAGTATCTTTACATTGCCAGTGATTATTGCAACATACAGTCTTAATTAAAACTCAGACGAGCGAAAAGATGGAAACAACCTAGTTCCAAAATCTTCGGTACACACAAACCAACTTTAAAAATCTTTTAGATCACAAGTGTGGCATCAGCGAGATAACTTGAAAAATGGTACAAGCGATCACAGCACACCCTCAACAGGGGGGCAGTATAAAAGTAAAAAGAGTTTTTCGCGGCTATTATGGGTTTTTCCCCCGCATACTTTTTTTGTATACACCAGCCTGTTTGTTTGCGCACAAGTCTATTATGAGCGAACACACACCAGGCAATAAGGAAACGTAATAATCCCACGGATAACACCGCAGGTAACCTCATTTGGATGTATTCAGATGGAACCTGTGCAAAAGAACTTGGTCAAAGTGAATAAGCGATCAATTAAAGGAAACGTGGACGATGACAGGACTGATTCAGAGAGAAAAAAGTCGCCATCTTGATACTCCGTTCATTTCTTAATTCAACGTGCATTTATAAAATTCGCCATAGGATCTTTTTTTTAATCGGTTGTACCAAACCGAATTTAGTGAACTAGTTTCATAGATTCATCGTCGATTAAATAGGAGTTAAAAACAATTTCCCATCACTTCCCTCTGAAGGCGAGAATAAGAAAGAAAAAAAACCGTTTATACCAAACAAGTTCACCGGAGTAGGTGGTAACGATATACCTGCTTTTAAGGCTATATAATCAATCAACGATAATTCAATGACAAGTTAATGGCATGATAAGCTGTCAGTCATAAAAGCACGCGGTTCAGAGCGCCGCAGTGTGATCATTATTGTACTAAATACGTGAAGTTATTGATGTCCATAGCGCCATATATACAACTAGCTAACTGGTCAAACTATTTCATCATTGCAATAAATGTGGGGATAGTAAAAAAAAGCTTTGAACTGCATTTTTACAATTTTGAACAAATGAGAAAATTCAGGATTTAAATGCCATGTGTGGCTATCCTTGGTGGTTTATAGGGCCGCAAATTAATTACCGAAAACACCAACGTTTACAAAGAAATAGTTAATCGATTATTTTTACACATTTCACCTGCACGTGTTAGTTACAACAGGAGTGCTTTTCGCAATTTCAACAAGGCAGAATACAGGCTTCAGATCCTCCTTAAGTAAATGTGGGGTTCTTGTATACAAACAAGCGTGCGTATAATAAATAACCTATACACAACAACAGCTGAACGCAATCAAAACGAGTGCTATCAGTTTCGTGCCACTAAGTGTATCAATTAACGAGTGTCATTCTGCACTAATTGAAAATTAGTGAAATGTCATCATTACAAATTCCAAGACGTCAGGACGATAGGCATGCTCCAAAAGTAGTCGGCACTCACACTCGCAAATCGTGTTCAATTAAGAGAATAGGTTAAAGCCGTCTTCAGTCACGTCAGTGCTAAGCCTAGCTCCCACTTTTAAAAAAGATGCAGCTTAGAAAGGGGTGTTCAAGACGGCAACAGGATCCCTTTTCCAGCACTGCTTTACAGCGCCACCTGGGACACATTCAGGTGGTCTACCACGTTAATATCAGATGACCCGAATAGACAAGTTACATCATCAGCATGCGCAACCTGTTGCCCTAGTTAATCAACGGTTAAATTTTAACAGGCTCAATCATATTGCAATTGCAAACACTGGAAAATGCACATGTGTATGTGGAGTATATATTACAATACATACTCCATATGATTCGACAGTACATAAAGATATATTAAAGTAACGCAAGACCACGTATGAACACCATATATTTAGAATATGATTGATCACATATGGTTATTACGGGTCATATTGCACCAACAAAAATTAAATAAAAGGTTAGCTAACCTGAGGTTATATAAAACCACGAGTTAACCTCAGGGTTAGCCTCATTGGTTTTCTTCAAGTTAACCAATGGTCAACTGTTAACTTCCTTTGGTGCAATGCTTTTCCTAGTTAACTCACGGTTAACCTTAAGTTTAGCTTAACCTTTGTTGGTGCAACCGGCCCTAAAAGGGCAGGTTGCACTAACAGAAGTTAAAATCTAACGTTTACTAACAACTGGTTAAAATATAACTCGAGGTTATACTACAGGTTAGCTAGTTGTGTTACACCAAATAACTCTTGATAAAATGTACCCGGGGATATGGAACCCATGTTTAACCTGAAAAAACAAAATGGCGGACGGAAAAGGAACAAGCCTATAACCCGAGGTTAACCCTGCCTGCTTGCTGGGTTAACCTATTTCTCGTGGGATAACCTAGTGTTATACATCAGGTTAACTGAAGGTTATCTGTTGGCCCTAAATGATCAATGGGCAAGGCTTCAGGGTGGCCACACAATTTTCATTTTGAATTTCCCTGACAAAATCCCAAAATTCCCTGACCTAAACTTATTCGGTAATGCATACACATTTTAGTCATAATGAAACGTATAAAAGCACTATTTGGCATTTTTAAATTTTAGCAAGCAATTTCAAAGAATATTAAAAACAAAGCGTTTAACAAACTGATTTTTTTTTGCGAGGCAGCTTTGATTTTTACACAGCCAACTTGGCTCTCTTTTGGACAAATGTCCAATAACAGCATATAGGGGAAAAAATTATTTTGTGGAACGAAACAAATTTCATAAAGAAACAAAAAACAAATGATATTTTGAGAGTATTGGGGATGTGCCTGCTGGAATACTTCGTGCTGGGATGGCATTTTGCTTGAAAAGTGGAAAATTTCTCTGACCACTTACTAATTTCCCTGACTTTCCTGACCACTATTTTTTCCTGACTTCCCTGACCTGTGGCCACTCTGGGCTTGTACATTACTATTTATGTAAAAGTTGTGTTTATTCATTGAATGGTTTCCATATTTGAGACAAGTCACAAATGTTGGTCATCTCGGTATAGTCAAATTTATACCCCAAAGGTTATGACCATATAACGAGCTAATGTGGCCACATACAGTACGTTGCTATCGAATAGGCCCTTATGAATGAGGGGGGAGTGTAGCGCTAAAGTGAATACTACTGAATGGGGAGTATAGTACACAAGGTAATGAGTGCTACCGCAGTCAATTAATATTTGCAATTATGCACACGCTTTAACGCTCGGCGTATAAATGCCGGCGAATTGATATAATTACAGTCAAGATTAGATCGAGTTATTAATCAGACTAGCAACACAAATTACACTCCGAAGTGTGCATAAATAAAACATTCATTAATCTAAGGAATAGCCATTCATCCGACATCCCCCCCCCCCATCAAATGACGTTTGTGTGTGGGGTAAAAGGGGGGAGACAAGTAAAAGCTGGAATTCCTCACGTTATTTTTCAAATGCAATTAAATCATTAATATTAGAGACGAGTAAGGCAATAATACGCTTAAATTACGTCGCGAGTGTCGATTAATTAAAAGGGGTGAAACGCTTTAATAAGGAAGGCGTAATTAATTGTTAACAACGCTGCCAATTTAAAATTCATAATTTGCCTGGTGAGGGAAATTGGACGCTCGTGAAAACGGAAAAACGAAGTGGGCGCTGAAGAAAATTCCCCCATCGCCGCACTTACATAACGATAGAAATTAATGCGAACTTAAGTGAAATTAAACGCCCGCTTCGTTACCATTTAAACGGAATTAAAAGAGCGTAATTAAGATTTGATTACTCACATGTGCGATGCCATTCACTCCATAACCAGAATTTACAAATCCCTGTGAAATACAAAGAGAAATAACACGATTAGAACTCAATTTGCACGACATTACTATATACAAAGCGAAAAAGGACTTTTAAATACTCATTAAGCGCGGGAAAAAAGATAATTTCATGCCCTTTAGAAGAGTTAGGGATAGGGCTACCTCGTCATAAACAACGAATAATTACCACAAAAGTATAATAACAATTAAGTAACAGCTTTATTTTGTCCACCGAGTTATATGCAACACAGACGAGGGATGTTTAAAATAAAATTCGATCCCCAACACAGTATTTTTTAAACGGTGAAGGGTCTACAGGTATGTGGGAAGGTTGAAAATATAATAATTGCATACAGAAAACCTTCAAATGTTCATCATATATAATAGAGATAATAAATGATGTCTTCATTTTAATGAGATATGTACATGAACGAAAGCCTCAATGAACGTGTACCGTGGCAATGTTAGCCCTTTATTCAATGTGTTGAAAAACACTGCTTTAAACAAAAACAAACGTCTAACAATGTATTTGACTGTGTTTACGTTCGTATTGAAACAGATTCGAAAATTTTCAAAACATAAATACTACTGCCACACATTTTTGAACACGGCTATAAACAACTAAACTGACAATAGGCTTAGCTGTTACTCCAATGTCCCATAGAGTCGAAAAACCACAAAAAGTACATGGCAAAGAATAACAAAACAAGTATTCAAACTTTATGAATCATTCCTGTTTGTATAAACTGCACTCACGACTAAACATGTTCACATTTGTCGTTTACTTAAGTTTTAACAAATCTTCAAGCTCAATTCACTTTGACAAGCGATTCATTCATACGATTCATGCATGCAGTGGATTCCACTGGTGCAAATCTCAAACACGAAACATGACCAACGCACGAAAACGTGGAATTCCAGTAAGTTTTTTAGCGGCACAGACTTTTTCTCGACTTCCCAGTTCACAGCAAACTTCACGCGCGTTTTGATATCTTCTGTTTTTTATTATGATTTTGCGGTAAACAACCAGTGGACGATGCACCGTCTAAGTTCGTACACAAAAATCGGTTCCCAGGATCCGGCGTCGAAATAGTTGCTGCGCATTCAAATTAAAAGTCTAATGTCAGCATAAATTCAGTCGTTTCATGGGAAAATTGGGATTCATTTCCAGCTTAGAAATTGATGATGGTAGTGCTGGACCACGACAACAAAAAAAAAGCATAATCCGGCTATTTGACGCTTCTACAGCTGCACTTAAACTATAATTCACGACGATTTTTAAGCAATAATAGCGCGCCATGGGCAACTGACAACCCCCCACTTAAAATTAAACGCATTACTATCCAGAAATCAGGTTTTTATTTTTATACATAAAAATACCTAAGCTTTCGTAAAAAAAGATAATATTGCTAGGAAAAAGACACATTTTTATTTAAGAAAAACTAATCTAAAACATGTCCAGGAGTCCTTATCAATAGATTTTTTTAGAAATCGAATAATCTCCACCGATTTTAATATAAAAAATCACAAAACTAACCATCCCCCAAAATTAATTTATTGTAGGCACCTCATCGCATTCAAAGTCTTTAAACATCAAAAAGAAATAAAATGTTGGGATAAAAGATCTATAAAACTAACAAAAAATAGTCTGAAGGGGGCACGGGTCCCTTAATTAAAACTTTCCAATCAATTTATGGATTTATAATGGGTTATATACAATAGGTAAATTCTTTTCTGCACAAGCACGCGACTAAACCAATTGGCATTGTGTTTTTTTCAATACTGTATTCCAATATTCAAAACAAGCTTATGTTAGCTAGACCAAGTACCCATTGATAACAAAGTATTCAACATAGTCTTAAGATCACTTATACGAGCAGACATTTTAATTTAGGAAAAACACTTTCTTCAGTTTGACCATTTTGGGATTTAATCCTTTAACCCTTTATCGGCCATCACATTACGATTGAGTACACATGTGTCTAGATTCTGATAATGACAATCTTTCATTCCCACCACAAGATGCTATATGATGGCAGCTCTTAAACTCAGATAGGTTCCCATCATATCTCAACTGGACAAAAATGACTTGAGCATAAATTATGAGTTAGACGAGATCACATTCGTTTACTGTGGTTTTTTTCGCGTTCAGATGAAGCGAAAGAATCCGATAACATATCAATAAAAAAACTTCGATTTCAACCCTTTGCAGTCCCCACCCAAGCATCTTAAAAAAGACACCATTTTTTCCCATAAAAGCATACCAACTCGACCTCGTTTGCAGTACTAAAAAGCACCCGAATTTGAAAGCAAGAGTAAACTGAAAACGGTCCTGCATTTTCGAAGGAGTTTGAAAGTTGCTAGAAAAACCCATCGAGCTACGTTTAATATTCTGTCGTCATCACTGACGAAAAATCGATTAGCATAGAGAAAAAGAGGGCATAGAGAGAGCGAAAAAAAAAAAATCGGCGAAGAAAATTAGGGAGGCAAGAGGGGGATTATACCATTATGAGGGGAAAAAGTTCACCTTCACGTCATCGCAATAAAGTCCGTGCTACCACGATCAATACGACAGGGGAGTCACCAAGCGGACACATTCACCACATCCATTCTAAAACAGTCCTTTCGCACGTCTTTAATCTGGCCCACCAACTGTCGCCTCAGTGCAATGAGGTCATAGGTCATGAAATAGGTGTCAAACTTAAAAAGAACAGGTCATTGATCGTCAGCTGCCATTCACGATGTTTATACCACAACTTGTTAGACTAATCCTATGTCCAGAATCAATAATTGCGATCGAAAATTCAACACCATCATTTTAGAAACAAAATTAAGCATGAACATTTTATACCGATTCCATTTCGAATTTAAATTCAAAAATATATTCAATATGGTTTGACATAAGAACATTAATATAACAAAGCATATGCAGTCTTCATGCATATGTATGTACATTGCATTTTCGAAAATGTTGCACATAATGTTAGCCTGGCTAATGAAAGTCTTATTAAAGACTCATACACCACCAGGGTAAAGCGCCCCCTGGTGGCGTATGAGCCTCTAGCAAGGCAAATCAAAAATGGCTCGACCCTATTGGAAATACCAAATAGGCATTGGTGAACAATTGGAACATGATAGAAACATGTATAAATATCAGAAACACGCAGTTGCAATCGGTTTATGTCTCCCAGACCTTGTTTCCAAAACTAAAAAAACTGTGACCACGTGTATGAACGCCCCTCGTTGTAATCTTTAGCGATTACAACGAAATTTGCAAACGTCCCCTCGCATTCTGGTGCCTGGATCGCACGGACGTTTGAAAACGTGGTAAGCGCACCATATACCCTCATTCTAATTAAGTACGGATCGATCTACAATCGATATGGATCGATAGCAGAGTTTAGGATTGCCATTGAAGCCCTCGATAACCTGTTGTTTTGCACACGTTGGCCAGGCCATGCATTTCCTTTGAAGAAATCTACACACATCAACGCTGAAAAGTATCTATAAAGCGGCGTTGAGGGAGTGGGTGAATACGTTTGACCTGAAATTATTCAGACAACATGCCCAAATAAAACGGTATCCGGCATGTCACGATAATACGTCCTAACGGAAAGATTACTGTATCTTCCATTCAACTACACATGTACTCCTATATATGTATAATCTCGTCTAGATAAACAGGAGGGAAAAAAAGATTTCATTTGAACAATCCATTAAAAAAATTAAATGATTGCCATTAAAAGCACATGTCAATATTGTCGCCGCTTTGATCATCTAACATATTTAGGTGATAAAAAACACTCAAAATGGCTGTACATATCATGATCCTTCAAATACGAATTCGTGTCATTAAAAACGAAATCGATTACCGACCCTCACTGTTAAGAATATATCCTAAGTGATCAAGAAATTCCCTATGACCTAAAACTTTGATGTATAAAGGCCGCGGCCATGTTGAGAATCCTATTATAAAGATTCCCGACAATGTGACGACACCTGGTGACCACTTAAGTTTTTTTACATTTACATTAACACTGGCACATAAACCTACATGTAAGCATGGAGGTGGAATAGATCCCAAACAGAATTACAACCACAAATACAATAAGTTTCAGTATAAATTAATATCGAGGCGGTTCAACTGATGCAACACCCACAATCACCTAATCGAGACTTGTCATTGTGAAGATAACGAAATGTTTTATAAGACGGACGTTACCGTTAGATTTCACGAGATGGCGTTACTAACGAGTGAAATTTTCTTGGTATTTCAACCAAACCCCATGCGTGGTAGTCAAAAGTGAATCTACTCAAATCTTAAGGCTGGAAACAAGCAGTGGAATAAGTGCTACAATTTAGACAGTGAGGAAGGCATCACTCGTCACCTCGAATTCCCATTCACCCATAACGCGTATCCGTTCTAAAAAAGCGAAGGCTGCGGCATGCAACTTTGCTGTCGGTATCTTCAAAAAATTGCCGAAATATGTTGTAATGCCAAAGCTGTTATTAAAAACTCAGAAATATGATTCTACTTAGATTAAAAAGATATTGAACGACAAAATCTCGTGCTTCTTCAGACGCACCCACCAGGGTTAGCAAGGTTGATGTGGCCTTACATAGTTGGAATCCCACCGGAAGGTGAACACCCCCACCTAACCCCCCCCCCCAAAAAAAAAAAAACATCGTCACTTCCGGCGAGTCAGCAATTACAAACTCGTCACAAGGAGTAAATACATGTTTGCGAGAACCTTATCGCACAACGTAAATGAGTAATGTTACATACATTACTGCCTTCAGCAAGGATGCCAAACGTCCCCTTACTACAAGAACAGCCATGGGGATCCGGTGTTTGTAAACAAGGACGTAAAATCGTCCCATTTGAGTGACCCATCAAACTCCCTAAATTCCTACCCCCTTCGGGAGGTGACTTAGCTCAACAATTAGGAGAGGCGCAGCAGCGCACTAACTTAATTAGGGTTAGGCATAATACCCCGAGTAACAGCCAATCAGAACAGGTGGATTACAAAGGCGGAAATTGGTCCAGTTTGCACGGAAGAAAAATTGAAAAATCGAGCCAAGGCAGCAGCAAGCAGCCCGAAAACGAGGTCAAGTTAAACGTTAAAAATTGAAAACAATTTCAACTTGGCCAATACTAAATGAAGAATTCAACGTTAAGAGTTAGATACTGGCCAAGAAATTTTCCACACGTTTACACGCTTGCATTATTAACAATAATAAGCAAGAGTACTCAAATTGGGAAAATGTTTGTGTGCGATTTTTTTCTTCCACCAATGTCGAAATTCATCAGTGGTGACCTTTCCCACCACTGTAAAGACAACAAAATTCCCCAGTTCATGGTGTACATAAACAGGCAGGATGTTAAGAAATCGTAACCACTGTAGCATTATACCAATGTACATCAGTCTTACGCGTCTTTTGGCGCACCTTCAACTGATACAGGAACATGTTGTTCTCAAGGTAAATGTGATAAAAAAACACGGTTCAAACCAAAAACATAATGCAGTATAAAAGTACCATAACAAAGTCTGCAATGGACACGTCTAGTCTTCCAGCAGACAGCTTATAAATTACTCCAATATATCTCAATTAAAATACACAAGTAATAAATTTGAACATGACCCACGCGTCAACTAATTGGTATTTAGCAAGGGTTTATATCAGCACGAGGTATATAATTCCGTTTCGGTTAAGTTTCAAACAATTGCAAGTCACTCGGTTGACTGCGCCGCTTCCACTTGTAAAAAAAAATGACCAACGAGGTTCGATGACGTCACGGGAGTACCATCAACGACAACAGCAACACACCCTGTAGAGCCAGAATTTTATGCCGCGTACTCCAATTTAGTTTTACGATAAAAACAATGTTTTATAGGCACAAGTTAGCAAATGTCTTTATAAACGCCACTTAACAACAGCGGCGGCTTACAAAAAAAACCGGACATTTATGTATTATTTAGGATCAGCAGAGTCCTGACCCCCCGATGTCCACGCACTGGTTATCTGTCATGCTTTTAAATACCCCCTAGAGTTATGAGTGAAGTTTTTCCTCATTTTTAAACAAAAAAAGCTCGCTTATGAGTGCCAGAAACCACGTCCGAAATAGCAGAGATTGCGACAAGAGTGAGGAATGGGGTGGTGGTGGTGGGGGTCAATTCGGGACATATTGAGACGAATGTCGTTTGATGTCAAAACGTGTTAAACAACGTGAAACATGGCAGCCGGGGTCGTGCCCAAAACGACAGGTAACGCTTGTTGTCACCTTGTTAAACAGCACCGCGTTTGAGCAACCGGTACCCTCATTTTGCATATCTTCTGTTAAGGTCAGTCTATGCCTTAAGGACTATTTTTAATTGCCTTTTTCCACACAAAAAGTACCAAAAACCGCAAAGGGAGGAAAAATAAGACGCTACCTTCGAGTTATCCCAAGCTTAGTAGTATTCAACGCCATCTACTAACTATTAAAACTTTTTATCAGAAAAAAGGCTTTTTAGAAGCACCCACCATCGAGATTTGTCAGAGTCCGCTATCTGGAAGACATTAATTATGATGGGCATTGAGCACCATGAGTAAATTTGCTTCAACAATGTCTTGTCATAATATTGTTAAATATTGTAGTACGTTTGACACATTTTTTTAAGAATTTCATCAAATAACACGTTCATTCCTCCTTCATTGGATCAAACGTCTCATCCATGTCACAGTGTCCTACATTTTTTGCCGTAGCAGCTAGGCATTACTCCACAAGTGCATACATTTTTTAATTTCGAAATTACCGTGACCAGATATTAAAATTGCCCCAAAAGAAGGACATGTTTCCTGTTCACACTCCTCGGCCAAAATAGAAGGGTTAAAAAAATCGTGCAGATGAAGACAGGAAGGGTAAAGACACGAGGAAGTGATGAAGTTGAGGTGACCAGGTTGTAATTACCGAAGCGATGTGCATGGGTTGCAGTAGAAAATTACCCACTGAATTCATGCCGAAAACATCCCGATGAACTGCAGTGACCCATACCCACCATCAAAGAAGATCACGGCGCCCCCTGGCGACACGAATGGCCGCCGGGAAACGAAAACTGGGGCAAAAGGAGGTAAATGAAACGAAATCTGGTAGCAACAGGTGACGCTGTAATGTCAGTGCCAGATGGACAACGTCAAATTATGCACAACTGCTATTCTAATGATTATTGCTAATCTATATCTAAGATGGATCCAGAGAACATGGTTTTCTTTAGGTTTTTTGGTACTTTTCGAAATTAAACTACAACTGTTTTTCAGATGTGATTTAGTTCCCATACCAGTCATATTTGAACGTGACAGACGCTAGATTGCAATGTTTAGCCATAAGCAAAATATAAAAAAAAAAAAATTTAAAAAAATAGCGTCGTGGGCTTTTTGGTTACTCCTTGAACTAGGAATGTTAAGGTTAACCGGATGGTTTGTAAATGTTTGTAAGGGGAACTGATTAGGTGTACTACAAGGTTAATAGATCACGGTAGATGGCAATGCAGGGTAGTCAGTCGGTTGCAACTGGAAACATTGTACCACACCTGCATGAGGACATCTTGTACAGCGCCATCTATAGCTAGTCTTTTCAATTGAATATGCGTTGAAATTTTCCCAAAATTGGGTTTTAAACCTACAGGTGCATGTTTTATGTCACCATACAACAGAGTTGCTTGACAAGAAGACTCGATAAGCAAAATGGCGAACATCGAATCTGTCTAGGTTGAACTATATGTAGTGTACATTACTGCAAACCAGTAATTGAGTACATCGTAACGAGTAAAAGAATACAGACTACAAAAGTAATGGAATGCAACTGCACTCAAAACATGAGTACAATGCACTCGATTACAAAAATGTCCTCGAGTATTAACGCAATCTTGAAATTATGAATACCAATGTAATGGAGTAGGAATAGAAATACTTTTAAGTCAATAATTGAGTATATTAAATACATTTGAGTAAGTTAACACGAGGGTCATCTTATATGCTTATGTATCCTAATTTTTATTGTCATTGGATACACTGTTCGTTTCCCCCCCTTTAATTATTAACATTTTGTTCACGTGGTCAAGTCTTTAATTCTAATTGGCTCTGCTTGTAATAATACCTAATGTGCATAAAATGAATCGAGTTCCCTAAACGATACTTTTACAATCCGCCATACTCATATCCAGTACTCCTGCTCATGAGCACAATTTGCCCAAGTCTGATTACTCATTTCATTTGGCTACTGATTGCATACTATGGGAGTATCAAGATTTCACTGCAATCGTAATCAGTACTCTTACTCATGAGTACAATTTGCCCAAGTCTGCAGCAAATGATGAAAACAAGCGTCAGATCTTACTCTTCCACGTTGCGTCATCAAGATTTAAGCCGAAATTAGGTCGCGTCACATAGCACTCGTTGCATTTCAACAAGTCAAAAAATTGGCACTTATCGAGCCTTTCACCGGAGCGCCGTCTACGGGGGTGAAAAAAAAGCCGTTGCTGGGCTATAAACACGTTCAGGCAAAAAACTTTCAAAACACATAAAAAACGACAACAAAGGGGTTTACAATTAGCGCCAACATATTTCGTCTTAGTAGAACTACAGAAAGTAGGGTTAAACCGCGAATACCTGTTCCGATTTTTGTTCAAAAACAGACGGATTTTACGGATCCGACGCGTGCTAAGCTCTTAAACGCCCCTCCGGGAGGGGAGGGGTGTCATAAGAAGGGCTAAAATTCGAAGGAGGAGCCTAGTGGAAAATCTATGTGAGGGCATAACGTGATAAACTGGTTGGTCCAAGTAGGCCAAACACTTTTGAGGTACAAATGAGGAGGACATCGCTGCTGTTGGCGAAAACCTGTTTCATCAAAAAACCTAGGACAATGGAATGCACCGGTACTAAACGCCATTAGCTTTACGAGCAAATGTACAGGGTGAGCAACCGAATTTTGTACAAATATATTCGGTATTGCGAGTATACTTCATAACGTATTTCATGAATTTAATGCAACAATTTCAACATTGCTTGGATGTCAGCAGAGCTTACTAGGAAGAGACTAAGCCAGTGTTTAAGAAACGGTGTGTCACCAACGGTCCCCAAGCTTCCCACGGAATTTGTAAGAGGGCTCAAACAATTGATCCAAAAATACATGAACCCTATTTAGCCTATGGATGACCATATATAGTCATTAGGGGTTATTTTTAACCACTGAATGGTCGTATAGTCAAATATACACTGTATTTATTACTAATATTAGTTTTTGAGCTTCCATATATGGGCCACATAAGTATGGTCATACTAAGGGGCATCAAGTAAATGTGCCCAATTTTTGCTCTACCCAAATACACACCAAGTCAGCTATGTTACTAACATCTTTCACATTAGTGTGCCTTTGCGGTTTTAAGTCTCATGTTTTCAGTGTGCCGTGAGTTAAAGAACACTGGGTTAAGCTGTGAACATTTTTTGATAACCCTAAACAAGTTAGGTCTCTTGAAAAGCCGACAACAGAATTTCACATTCTGATATAAAAGTACTATGGATCAGAACCATATTAATTTGGTTTAAATGTAGTACAAACCACCCTCTTGAGCATATTGTCTAACCCAGCTTTTAACATGATACAGACGATGTCCTGTAGTCTTGCTTTTTGGATGGCACATTTGTTTGAAATTCAGCATAGATGGCGCTGGATTCGGCCATTCGGAACGTTTAGCTTGATTCCACAATTTACTCAGCGTCCAGCTTGACGATTCAGCATGGACAACGGCCTTGACAAACGACTCATCCAAAATGAAGACCTGACCAGGGGGCACATTAAAGGGCTAAACCATTACCAGGCAAAGGCAAGAAACGCGTAGAAAAAAGCAGATGAAAGCCGGTTAGCTATCCCATAATTTTTCGCCGGCAATATGGTGCCCTGATTTTCCCGGCAGAAAGCCGCTTGGCCATTTGCCATAGACACACACACACACACACACACACACACGTGTATAAAACAGCCTAGCGCGAGGGTCGGGGGCTGGGGGGTAGGGAATGAGGGGGCCACGTGACCAGGACCCCCGGACGTCAGCAATGCGTGCGAGAAAAACCCAATATGCGATGAAAACAGAAAATAGAACAATGCCAATAAAAAAACACCCACGCGAACAGGTGGCGCCACCTTTGCGCGCGGAGTGGGAACCTCCCTGCCATGTGGTTAAACGCAACCCTGAAATAATTTTCGTTTCTGAAAATAAGCGAGAAAAACGCGACTATGTTAACAACTTCGTAAACAATATGCGATGTAGATACAGGAAAATAAAATAAAAACTCTAGAAACTTATTTCTGGCCATGCATCTTGAGAATGGCATCCGAATGGGGGATAGTCATAAAACTTAAAAATACCAAGGTGCCAATAAAAATGATTTCTTGCTAGCATAACTGTCCAAAAAGGTATGAAAATTGACAAATCACAGACAATAACATTTGCGAGAAAGTCTGAAAAGCATCTGGCTGACAGTAGGGCACAAAATTACCCTCAGATTATGTAACATACATATGTTTGACAGCCTAGATCAGACCGTCTAGTGTGATGAGCAAAGACTGTCATTGTATGAAGATGTTAATATGTTTCTTACAAACAGTTACTGACAACTTAAGTCATTTTTGAAAATTTGCGATAATTTAAAACTTAACAAGGCAATGAAAAAAATACCTCCACCACACAACGCCATCTTTTACAAATCTGCTAATACATTTTTATGAAATATGATCATATCAAAAGATCTCCTCTAGTAGATATATTTTCATTTTACAGAAATTTGTCATCGAAGAAATTAAACATGTTTCCTATATCTAAAACGTAAGGTATTAATAGCTAATTTTAAGCTCGTGTTCTATTCTTAAAAAAACGTGAACAGAACGAATGCATGACACGGTTTTCCAAATTATGAAACAATTAGAACATTAATTCGGTCAATTTGCAATTTTAAATTTTACGTAAAACAGTTTCAAAATTTCTTGTTTTTTAAGCTTTGGAGATATCAAAACATTGAAGATGAATACAATTGTGGACCTTCCCGCAGAAATGCTGTACAAAATTCTAGGGTATGTTCCATCAAACGAACGTCAGCCATTGGCTTCTGCTTGCACTCGTTTTGCAGAAATTTTGGAAATTCCAAGTTTGTGGCAACATCAAGAGTTTGATTTCGAGGGAGAACAGTTTTCTCGGCCTAAAATCAGGGAGTTGCAATATACATGCAGCTTTCAGAGTCAATGGAAGCACCTTGACCTAAAGTTTGGCGGCTTGACCAAAAAGGCCACTGACCGGTTCAAGAAATGGGCCGCTCTCTTGTGCAAGGAATTCAACGACATTTGGATGCTGGAACGTCTTACACTCACTTTCAATAAGAAATGGCACAGCGAAATTAACAAGCGCAATTTCATCATGAATTTCTATCCCATATTCTACTACCAGTCTTGCTTATCAGAGGTTAGCTATTGGTTAGAGTATATCAAAAAAATATCAATGCATTTGCCAAACCAATATGCATCAGCATTGCCAACCATGGCCCAAAGTTAGTCCAACGACTTCTGGTTACTTTGGTTTATGTAGCCACAAACTGTTATATAAAACAGATGCTAAGACATTTTATTCAATATAAAATACACTCAACTAGGGGTTGGTTACCAAGTTTACATAACTTCGGTTGCCAACATATTGTCTGCAACCTAAATTTGATGAAGAACAATTTTGCCAAGTTAATTTCTTGTTTTCAAACTTTTAGGTTAGCATCACCATGCTGCAAGTGAGCCAGTTTCAAGGTTGTAAAATTTTGCGGGCCCTTTTAGATGGCTGCGGCTCCACCATTACCACGTTGAGACTGGTGGATTTCTTCCGCAGCTATAGGTACAGCGCTCATCTGTTCGATGACTTTGACATGGAGGTGACCAGCTTCGTCAACCTGCACCACCTTGAACTGAATTACAGTTACGTGAGCGCTGGCCTCCTCCACTTATTGGCCATACGTTTCCCAGGCCTACTGAAGAGACTGACCCTAAGGAAGAGCACAACGGACTTCACTCACGATCCAAAATTGAGCCAGGCTTGCACCGTACTTGATTTATCTTGTCCCAAATTAATCATTAATTATAAGGTTGATTAGGAACATAACGGGGTTTGCCTTTGTGAATAAAATTTATTTATAGCGCCACCTTGTAAACATATTGGGATGGGAACACGTTTGTCATTGCACGGAGATGGCAGGACAAGCTTACAATGGTAAAGAAGTTTTTGGTTTGCTGTGTTTTCTGAGCAGATATCCAAAAATGTGGAAATGTGCATATTAGATAATAGAATTATGATATCTCTATTGGTTATATTTCAGAAGGAATTAGTAGTAGATTGGATTTTTGAGAGGATTGGCACCTATATACAAGGTGCGGCCAGGTGAGTGGGGATACCACTATCTGGATTGGTGCGAATTTGTAGAATTATTTTTTGAAGTAGGAAAGATATATTTTGCAACCAATGGACGCAGACCGAGAAATTCCTTTTCGGAATTTGCCTATCGCAAAGAAGTACAAATGTGGAGCAATCAACGAACGAAGCTTACAAAGAATGTATTATTGGTGAACTTTCCAGGGGTGCAAAATTCAAAATAGCATCGCAGGCCCATGCATTCACGAGTCACACCAGGATATATATATATTTATAAACAGACATTTCTCGCTTTCAAAGGGGTGAACCTCTGATTAGGAACGTGTAGACAGTGTTTTTTAGAAGGAATTTTAAGACAACCATCACAACAAAATCTGGACAAAACAGACCGTCGTACTTTAGAAATTTAATACTTTCCAACTGTTCAGAGCTCTAAAATGACCGTTACGTGAATATGATGAAGACTGCGGACTGCTGTTGTGTTGGGAAATTGTTACAAAGTGTGACAAGCCGTATTTGTGTAACTGAACTTTAATAATCATCTTGTTTCGTGTGGATCCCACCCGCAGTTGTAAGGATCACCCCACTGTTGGACAGACAGCAGTGTTGTTTAATAATAAGTCTAATCAAGCCAGGGTTCCCGGTTATCCATTAATGAGTGACCATCGTCCGTAATTACACCTTTCAGCTAACATCATCGTTTGATTCCACCAAGCCTAGATGAGTTCATTTTCACAACAAGAAAACATTGACCGCAGAACCAGCAACATCCCACGCTCGGCTTTATGGACGACCCCTATCCGGTCATACGCTTATACAATATTGATGATGATTATTCATGCGTTTTGGCAAAAATCTAGGATTCACCGCTGTACGGTGCTATTGCTGTTTTTGGCTCGGATCCAGCATTCGATGCAAATTCAAGCACAGAAAAAAACAGCGGGTTTTGCGACCCCTGGGGGACGAAAAGGAGGATTCAAGTAGCAGAAGCGCCGGGGCTAAAACATAAAAAAAGCTCAGCGCGGGGGGTGTCTCCTCCTCCCACCAAATCAGGAAAAGCAACTACAAATATAAATTTCGCCTCATACTAAACACTCGCAAAATCAGATAATACTGAAAACGAGGGAAATCCACGTCACCAGGTGGAAAAAAATAACTAAACTAGTAGTAAGGGAACAGTTGACCACGAATGTGCCATTTGAATCACAGCAATTTCCAAAGCACATTTATGGTGGGCCCTCGAAGTTAAAGCAACAAAGGTTGTCCAATGTAAGCTACCACGTAGTGGTCATCGTGAGACCGTCCACTGCACTGTCAGGGGGTCCCCTAATGAAAAGTTGGCTGTTCACGAAACCACTTTCGAGTAGGTCGCTAATGGCCGAAGGTGCGGACAGTGGAACAATGAAGAGATTATGTGAAGCAGACAGCCGACGGACGTCGACATCAACAAAAATGACCAACAGGTGACAGAGTAACAAAGGACGTTCTCAATGGGGTTGCCTCAGAAACTGAACTTGCTCAAGAATGGTGGAAATACCTCCTGTCACCAAAAATTTCCCCCTTATGGTCCAGGAAGAAAACATCAATAGCCAGGCATACAGACATCCATGATCAATTTTAGAACACTAATAGTCGAGGAACAAAGGGATAAATCACCCAAATGGTCATCTACAGATGGTGGACGAGTGACCCAAGTAGCTTACAATAGCTGCTAAATCTTTGAGCTTCCAACAAAGACCCTTCGCGACTCACAGGTTGAAAAACACTGAGATAACCAGACAAAGCAAAACTTGCAAAACTCATCTTACAAGTAACCCAAAACTACTTCGACATTGGATAATAAATAACACTATTATTACGTATAGTGGACACTAATATTGAGCCCTATAAGCATTACTTGTAGTGATTACGCAATGAGGACAGGGTTACAAATGCTTTATATAACAGACATGCCATCCGCATGATCCAATATTCTGCTAACATGGGACATTGATCCTACCTCATAATTGCATTATATGCCACGATTCACACAGGGTTAAATCCATCGTCACTAAGTAACGCTTGTATTAATGCAAATACAACGTGAGATCAATTTTTAGCATGGGATCAATGCACAAGTTTCCCTGCAAAAGCTACCTACAATAAGAGAAGTTGATGAAATTGAAGTGAGAGGTCAACATTCAAGATGCCCGCCGTTTTGCAGAAATGTAATTGAGTGGACGAGCCCAGTTGTTGAAAATGGAAGCCATACTGAACGGTAACATCATCCCGAGTGACGTGATCAAATGAGTCAAACACCGCAATTGAGCACATTAGCCATTGATCGCTACGGCTTCCGGAATAGATCCGCGACAAGGAGAGGGGGGAGGAGGAGGCCCTAGGCAGGGGGCGCTACGCACGCGCCAGAAAACGACAAGATCCCCCTAACCACGTTGGAAACGACGCGGAAAAGGGACGAACGGAATAGCGTACAAGGATGAAACGAAGAGCTAGCAAGAGAGAAAACCAAGGGGATGAATAGGGGGAGGAGGGGACACAAAAAAAAAATATATAGAGGGGGCAACAATCGATATTTTGCTCAGCTTTTTCGCTTTCATGTTGAGGATTTGTTCATTTACTTGCCCTGCCAAACGCTAATACACACAGCCACGCGCATTCACTGGAAGGGACGGCGCGAAAAGTTGCTCAACTCCACCACGCACTTCCAAGTGATGGAAATCCTAGCCTCGAAGCCAGGCTCAATCGCCAAACAATGCCAGGTCAACTGAATCTCATTGTAACACATGACAATTTTCACAAAATTTCAAAGTGTCCGCAAACAGCCACGCATGCAGCTTATTGTCATAATTAATGCAATAAAACAACATTTTATATATTTTTCATCTTGGTTTTTTTTTACAAAAACAATAATCAGAGGGTATTATCTTTCTTGGTGACATAAACTGTGTAAAGACGTTTAGATTATTAGCTTTCTTGGAGATAAGGCCAAGAACAGACATTATGCCTAACTTGTATTCCCATGTTACTTACAACAATGTTTTGGAACACAATTTACAAGGTAAAGTACATTGGGATATCAAAAGATTAAATTAAATTTTCATCAGGAGGGGAACAAATATGCGTGTCATTAAAAGTTGTACAAGTGGAAAAAACATTTTTGATTTTGAAAAAATGTGTAAAAAAATAAATAAAGTATTCAATTAAGTAGTGAATTTTTCATTTCAAGCTACAGGACTAGCTTTTTCAGGTATTTCCAAATTCCCTGACAATTTCAAGCTTTCCAGGTCTGCGGGGATCTGGGACTAAACCCAAATTGGATCATCCGACGATGTTAGGATAATATGAAAAAAGCAAGAACCTGAGGTCAAATGCACATCTAAAAGGTCACGTTTCTCATTCACGCACCCATAGAATTTGGTGATGAGAAAGAAAGTGAGTCAAAGCTTGTGCTAGAATTCACGAATGTCTTCCCCTAATATGACACCGATATCAAAACTAGTCTCGGGAAAAGATTTCGAGATGAGTCAATGAGCAAAGTCGTCGCCTCTAGAATAACACTATCGATATCATCCCACGCCAAAACCCTTTTAACATTGCCAATATCATATTCTCAGCTGGGCAAAAAAAAAAATCAGGGCACATTCATCTATGACCCCAGAATCCGCCAGGGATAGCTTTGTAAAACGATGGACGACAAGATTGCTCGTCAAAACAAACTGAAAACGGCGGCCAACAACAAGTGGAATCGGCATCCGGGGCATTGTGTACAGTAAAAACAAACGCCACATCCATTTGACAAAATGAAAATGGGATTGATCTGAATACTCCGAAAATTCTCAACGTTATCCCTTGTCAAGCTACACGGCACATTGGCGAATTAAGTTTTGACTTTTCAATGAAAGCTGACCGCCCCTCTCCAGGTCCAGAGAAAATTCAGAATAATTCCCAAGAGGTCGCGTAACGAGACACTGTCACTTAAATCCATAATTGGCCAAGACAGATACTCGAGCGATTGCAATTGAAACTGATAAGTGCCACTAGAAGCGCTGCAAGCTGTCGATAAAGGTGGAACATCTGAGAGCAAACTGACCATGAACGAGTTGTTGGAACGATAAAAAAGTACATGTTATTTGGAAACTACTTCAAACAGTTATAACGATGCACGTATAAGACCACCGAAATTCTTACACGGGCTAAAAAATAACTATATTTCAAGTTTTCCTTAGCGACCCATATGATTGATGTACATGACATTCCCACGCTATCCAATGGCTTACATAAATTTTGTCCCATGAATTGACAGAAATTAGTTTAAACTTATCCATAACCGTGCATGGTTTTGCAATATTAAAAAGCAAAAATAGCATCTAATCTTTTGGTACTGTGGGAGCATTGTTAATGCATAAATAACATAAGTAGGATATAGAACAATTTCTTCATTAGATGAGAGTATAATTGTAAACAAATAGTTTGCCATCAGTAAAAAGCCCATTTTTATGCTACCGTGCGTAAGACCACAAAATGGCCTTGCTTACACTACTGATCTGGATCAAACAGTATCCGAAATACGAATTTTTTCGTCACTTGAAGCCATCTGGCGAGTTTAATTCGTATACACATCAAAGTCAATACGCGAAAATCAAAAGCAAGTAGCCACGGTTGTTTTTTTATTTTTTTTTAAAAAACATGCATGGTCATGCCCACTAGGCCTATTTTCTAGTTGATCCTATGTGGGTGAAGGAAGGGGCGCCACCAGTCTCACACGCACGTAATCCAGTCAATGAAAGCGAATTACGTTCATTCATTACGTTAATCCCGCGCACCTTTATTAAAAATTAGTTAAAATTTGCTTCGTCGCGCTTAATGGCTTTGCCCCATCCCCATTCATCCGGCGTCACCTAATCCATCAAGTTAAATTATCTTCAAAAATACTTATTCAATTAAGCGCAGCTTATAAACGGCCGATAATGAACGAGGCTTCGTGACGAATGTATTACTTAGCGCTCCACTCAATAATCATAATATAACAATATAAAAAAAGGTAACTGGTTTGATCATCGCTACAAACAAGATCGCAATAAATACATTAGGCTTAATCCCCTCCCGTCGCAAGGAACAAAAAGGCAACGAGACCCATTCATTATTATCAACGACACCCTTCCTCTCCATCAAGCGGTTGACCCCCTCCACTAGCTTGATCCGAAAATATTAACACCTTGATTCCACTCAACATGATGGATTAACAATAAGCTAATCGACAGCCGAACGCCACCTCGGTGTATAGGCCCACCTAATGGGAATTAACGCGGCAAAATGCAATTAAAACGGTTGCGGAAATTCTGCAGATCACCGCGCCACCAAGAACGACCGAGCTAGCGAGCGCTCCTAACAATAACCGTAGAACGCTTCGGAGCACTTACACAGCGGGAAAACGCTACTAATAAGCCGTCATTAAAAGAAAGTGGGGGTTTTTAAACTGGAAATTGAACATTTTTACATTTTTAATGAACGATAAAACTTAAAACGCAGTTTTAGCGAAGTGAAGTATTTGAGAAATAAAAAGTTTGCTAAAACTTTGGTTAAAAGTTCCAGAACGTAAAAGTCAGCCGAACGCCACCTTACAATGCTAATTTGCAGTGTTCTCAAAATCTTGAAAAACGATTAGTTATACAGACTTAATACACGTAGAGTTATAAAAAAAATGATTATAAAGATATTGAGCCGAACGATGGTTATAGTTCATTTTGTCTACGGTTATCCTAATGTTTCATTGACCGCTATGAGTGTGGTCAACAGGATGCCAGAGTGAATATACCTGTTGCACCAGATTGTGGACCGGTGAGGAAGGAAAAGGAAATGGAGGGGATGCGGAGAGAATAAGATGCACGAATTTTATGAGCTGTTACTAATTAAAGATTCGCAAGCATGAATAATGAATCCTGACGCTAATATGCACGCCGGCGTGACGTATGCCCCTCGTATGCAAATTTCCATTTTTTAGTGAGCTTATGATTTAATGATCCACCTGTTCACCATTGAATCACGCTGTTAAGGAACAACAAGAGACTATAGGAACATTCGAAATTTGTTAATTAGACGAAGAAAAATTGACAATAGAAATCGTGTAAAAAACATGTTGGTCAATGTTGAAACCATGGCTTCTGTTTGGTAGTATTCATACAAATTCCCAATGGTACACGGTGCCATGAATGCTCTACTTAAGAGGGGTAAGGGGACATCCATAAATGACGTCACGCACTAAGGGGAGAGTGGTGGTCCACACATTTGTGACGAGGGGGAGGGGTTGTTTAAGAAATGTGACGTTAATGATAATGTAACCCTTTTAGTTCTTCTTGCTGAAGGGATTTTGATGAAACTTAATACACATGTTTATGTGGTCCATTTCACTGAAATCTGCTATATTTTTCTCCCCATTCCACGACTCTTTGGAGGGAGGGGGGTCTGACTTTTTGTGACCAAGTGTGACATGGGGGTCAAAAATCTGCCAAATCGAGGGACGGCCACTAACCCCTTTATAGCATCTGCTGGGTCCATCATTTAAAAAGCATGCGTATTGGGCCCTAACCAGACGGCCATTAAGTGAAAGTAACTGCACAGCGCCATCTAACGTAAGACTTTTTCAGTGTCTGAGTGGGAGGAAAACAACTCGGATACATGGGGCCTTATACCAGCACGACCTTGGTGCAACAAGTCGACCGGGACAACTCAACCTTTCCTCACCAATCCCCATAGCGCTAGCCATATGCAATCGATCATTTGAAACGGCGAGGCACGGGGCCCTGGCGGCAGATTTCCGACTGTTTCAAAGCGCGACGCTAGGGCAAATGTCGTTCAGATTCCCTTTGATGTAGTCCTCAAGCAATCCCGCGACGCCCTCCGAAATCCCCGAGCAGGGAATTTCCCCATGTTCGTCGGCATTAAAGGGGTCCTCGGCTAATTCGCCCGTCGCGAAAACTCAAAATCACCCCCCAAAGGCAGCGACAAATTATCGATCTGGGAGAAAACGAAGCGATGTGCATCCCACGATAAGGAAATTAAGCAACGCGAGACATACGTCGCCAACAAACGGAAGCGGTAACAAAACTTTTCCACAGCATTTTCTGTCTCGATCTATTTGGGAGGGACCCTTGGTGAGGCATGCGTCTTCCCCTCTGAGACGTATGCGTCACGCGTCACCAACATCATATTCACGTGACGACATTTCATTCGCTGCAAACATACGGCGAATTGCAACACAACAAACATTAACGACTTTATAGTTATCTATACAGGGGTGACTACAAAGTGAACATCAGCAATGAGAATAATGATTTACTTATCAAAAACATGTAAATATCATATATTGTCAAACTTTGTTTTCCCCCTGAGGATCCTCAAACGGTATATTCGCGAAACTTAAGTAAATTTGCTGGAAAGAATTCAAGCACATTTCAAAGATTACAAGGCTCGTCCCTTACATTTTTAAAGGACCCTTCCCAGGACCAATTACCATAATAAGAGTTTGAAAATTTCTGAAAGATGGAAAACTCTTATTTGTTTTTATGTGGAATTTTTCCAGTTAACGGAAATTCCTCAAAGAGGACATGCAATTTCAGCATAAACTGTTGTTTAACATGAATTTCAAGTATATTTTCACGATTCCCCATATTTTTAAGGCAGCAGGATGTCCTGTATTATTATAATTCCAATGAATAACCGTATAGGCCTCCGCGGCTATTCAAGATGCAGTCTAGTACAAGTAAAAGTACATGTAGCATAGAAAAGGGACAACCAAAAAGTTACTCATATGTAAATTAAACGGCTCCAATAGATCATCAACAGCCAGAAAAAATAGAGCATAATACACGATAAACCCACAGCTTAAAACAAAGATAAAACTTGTACGCAAAAAAAGCAAAAACCACAACATTTTTAACATCGTAACAAGTTAAAAATGGCGGTGATATCTAAGTGATTATCACCAAAGTTACCGTTAGTGTATTCCGGGGGAAAACTCGAGTGTTGTTAGCCCATCGTCAAGTACTTAATCAGGCAGCATTTTCAACTGTACCTTTCCTAGTATCTTTTAATTGTCGGAAGTAGGGAAAAGTGAAATTTTCAAAAAAATCTAGCCAAGGGCCATGGTTTGCTACAGGGTACTCTGGTATTTAACTATTTTTAGAATGGAAACAGCCCTCATTGGGTATCCAAGTGACTCAAAAGTACACGTTTCTGAAATGGTAGTATTCTATTCAAGTCAGGCAAACCTCCATTGATGCCTTAAGTTGCAAAAAACGTTCTTTACTTCTTTAGCAGCATTTTAGCAACCATAAGCGTTGTACAAAAATCAATCTTGCTAAATTTGTCAACTTTTCACCCAATCTTGAGGTTATAAACCGGCAGCGCCCTCTGTGATTGAGACCAAGGGTCTGACGACACACCCTGTATTACGTTGTTCTACGTGCGCCATATTGCGTCATTCTTTATTGGTACTGGCTCTTCCCTTCAGTTAGCAGCCCTCCCTCTGTCTCCCCTTCAGCTCCCCGCACTTCACTTCACTTCACCCACCCCACGCGTCACCCCGCACTTCCCATCCCTGCTCCCTACTCCCCTGAGATAAAGTACCGAGAAGGCAGAGAAGAGAAGAGGGGAGAAAAAAAACTTTCATCCTCGCTATACTTTGAACTCCAGCATTTTCTTGCCTTCAAATATTCTCTCTTCTCCTCCTTCGCTGACTTGCCTTACCTTTAAGATTTTTTTTTTTGCATGCTTAGGATCTGAACGATGCGACAAAAATAACTTAAAGACGAACAACTCGGAAATCCTTTTTTTCCACCGGTTTGCGTCACCGTGGCTCATCTATTTCACCCCATTTAACACATTTCCCAACAATCACGTCCTCCCTTCACCCCTACGCTTTATGATAACTGAAAAGATGGCGACATCATGTAGAATATACGCAAAGATGAACGCTAGGGTCGCTGTTTTAGTATAGTAAATTGGCGCCACCTTGTGATCAAAAAATATATTAAATATCACTCCACAAGAACTAAATATTTCTTAATATTTTTTCACAATATTGTGACAATGCACAAATATTTTTTTTTAATAATGGACTAAGTTTATTACTGATTAAGTAAATGGAATCCTAGCCTCGAAGTAACATGACTGCGTTTGAAATTACGGGAAATTCCCATAGTTCAACCGTAGATCTTAAGTTTGCAGTATAAATTCATTCGTTAACACAAGAGTGGCTTTCCAAGATTTGAACCGCATCAAATATTTGGTTTACGACCATCGTAAGTGAGGATTTAGGATCGTGTTAAGGGGCCAGTTGGTCCATAACAATTCACCTTAGTCGCATTAGCCGGAGCGCCGCCTGCACGCGGGCCTATTTAAAGCCTCGTAAAACCGGCTCTCTCGAATCAACAGGTTGGCACTTTGCCTCTCCGACACGTGGCCTGGCTTAAAAAACTGTTTCAAGTTCTGCTCTTCAATCATACTCAAAACTCAATTTTTTAGGACGTGAATTTTTGGACCAGAGTAAGTCGTACGAGAAGAATTCAACGAAGCGTTAGTCGATAGTAAACTCCCGGCATCACAAAAGGCGTGTTTTCGCGTCATGGTGTATCTCCCAAATAAAGGGGGGGAGGTACATTCGAGGCAAGACTTTTACCAGGGAGCCCAGTAAATTTGCAGGTAAAAAAATCAAAGCATTTTCAAGAATTTTAAAGGATTCCCCCTCGATCAATATTTTAAAAAAGCGTAGGTCTTCACATTTTTTTTTACAGAATTCGAAATTTTTCCCAATATTGGAAATTTCCAGACACGGACAAGAAATTCCTGCCTTAACTTGTTTGACACGAATTTCAATCATAATGGACTTTTCCGAGCTGATAAAATCCAAGCATAATTCTTAACTTCCAAAACGGTTGGGCATACCCGTAAATTGGAATTTCAATGGTAACACTCCAGAGGTGAACTTCTAATTATTTATCTTTACTTATTTTAAATTACTTTCAAAAGTTTTCACACATGTTAAACATGTTTTGAGAAGCACCCTGTATAACTAACTTTGTGTGTGTGTGTACACATATTTCACCCTTTTAACACACCTGACTGATGCTATCAGATTCATGCGGTGCAATTAATTATATGAGGCACGCCAGATCACAATCAGGGAAAGACAGCAATTTCGGGACGCACTGTATATCGATTTTCTCTCTCGTACAGGGTGCATCAAAAGTGCATCCTTCCAACAGGTTGCATACAAGTTTGAAAACCCCAAGAATTTGCGGGAGGTAGCTCTAAATCGCAAGTTGGTGGGAAAGTAGTCGAATTCTAACAAATTTTTCCTCCACTCGACAGGAACCGTGGTAATAATCAGGGTCCAAACCCAAATATCCTACGAAAGTTCAGGCACAAACGAAGCCGAAAGATACTGCTATCGCGTTTTGGATACGAATCAAATATTTTCCCTATTCACGCACGCGTTTCGATAATGACGGCGAGGGACGGCCATAAATTCACTCCAGCAATTCTAATTTTGATCCAACCATTTCCCCAAACCAGGGAGGTTCAACGGAGAAAGGGAGGGGCGTGTATGGAAAAGTGTCGATGCTGTATTGATTTTATTTCATGTAGCCAGCCGTTAGGGTATTTCGTCTGTCATTTTTATGGACAGCCCCCGTTCGCGTTGAAAATGACCAATAGAAAAGTTTTACGTTGTCACTTACATAGTCATGAAATGCTTTCGCCTCGCTAGAATGGTCACACGTATCTCTCCTTTCGGGAGCCGCACAATATAAATCCCAGAACACACTGAAAATAAGAAAGAAAAAAAACGTGGATATGAGCGAGATTCGATAGGAGGGAGTTCGGATAATCAAAGGAATAGCCGAGAAAAGGAGAGAAGAAAAAAAAAGTCGTCGGAAAAGAGAAGCAACTTCCAGCAGGTTCCAATGTTGGACGATGGGGAGAGAGGCGAGGGCAACTTCAGAAATTTGCCAACGACGTTGCGGCACGCCAGGTTTAGTGCAATACAAAATCAGTGCGAAATGCAACATCGTGGAACTTCTCTTGAAGCACCATTGGGGGAAAACAATGTTCGATATCAGAGTGCAACTTAAGGGGCGCTTGCTTTTGCTTCTAGGTAGATGGCGTAGAAGTCGTATTAGCGCGATCAATAGTTACGTCACAGGGTGCATTAATTAGAAGCTACACATTTCTTGTCATGATGAATATAATGTATTCAGTACGATTCCCCACAGAATTTAAATTTTCAAAAATCTTTCCTGACCACTGACAATGCAATACGCCAATATACGAAATGCTATGTATTGCTTATTCAGGATGTCTAATAAATTTGCTGGTAAAAATTCAAGCATATTTATGGGATTCCAAGGCCCATTCTCTACTTTTTCAAGACCCACTAAAACGAATAATTATCATAATATTTGTCAAAAAAAAGTCTTGACATTTTTTCTAGAAAAGTCGAAATTTAATTTTATATATATAAATGTTCTCTATTAATGTCCTAGGCCATTCTAACAAATATTGGCAAGTAACATCAATTTCAAGCATAATTCCTGACTTTTTCAGGCGATTTCAAGGCTGCTAGTTACTATGTTATTATATAACAATATAAACAAAAATTAAAGGCAACTAAACTACAGGGATCTAAAATAGTGAAATATTCCAATTTATGTTAAAGAGAATAATTAACTACATTAGTAACCATGGATGGCTTTATGAGTGTATGACATTATTTAATCGTCATACAAATTTAATGGGAAGCCAAAGGTTCCTTGGAGACCAAAGACAATCTTTTTTAAGTTTAATTAGTTAATCATTATTTTTGAAAGAAAATGCACCAATTTTTACAGGATGTTTAGAAACGATGGATGCAGTAAACAACAACAAGTGCGCAACAACATTTTGAGCACCTTGAAGCGCAGATACCGCAAAGTACGCAAAAATATCTGCAGTTCAAATGGTCGATGTAGTTGGTATTCTCCTCAAGTGACTATCTGGTTAATATAAGGTGGTGAAATGGTTTTATTATCTGGGATTTGAGATGATCAAATTCACGTTGCTACCATGTCAAATTCCTTAACATGCTAATAAAATAATATTATCTAACATATTTTCTGCGAGTAACTTTATCGCCACAGTCCAACTTTATGAACTGGCCTGTCAGTTATTAAGCCAAAACTACAAGGTCTGAAATAGATTTTCCGCCAGAGGTCATCTCATATTGCTTGCTTATTTATGATAATGGGACGGTGGGAATTTCACTGTACCAGCTTTCTTAGACAAGAGTCACTGTGCTCAATTTCGGATCATTTTGTGCTGTGCTTAACTTCACGTTGCATTTAAAGAGGGCAAAAACTCGTTTCAAAAATCAGGTCATTTACGAACCATCGTCGAGTAGTTCTGTTTGAAACGGAACAGTCTAAATGAAAAAAATAAAAATAAAAATAAACCAAAGCAGTTTGCATTTCAATGAGATGAGAATTATCAACCATTACACCTATTGGGAGGTGCCTTAGTGGGCAAATAACGTCATGTTGCATAACGATCAGTTAAGCTCTGATGCATGACTGCCATTTTGGTTTGACAACTCCCAACTATGCACGACTTCGCCATCTACCCAGCACTTGATCGACCATTACTTAGGATCGTAAATTAGTACACCACGCGATTAATTGTGAAAGTAATTCACGATGCACCAATGCCCCGTTAGTTGCACTCTGAAGTCGAGAAGTAAACAAGGATCAGAGATCGATGATCAAAATGAACTTACCACCACCAAGAGTGTAGAAACCCTGGTGGTTCTCCTAACGTTATGTTCTTTTCCCATCGTATCTAGCAGAAAAAGAGAAGAAAAAAAAAGCGACTCAGTCATACACATTATAAAAGAAGACAAAATGTAAATGTATTAAAACAGGAATCAGTGGTCGATCCTATATCTTAAAACTTGGCAATTACATGGCATTGTATGCAAAATCATCAAGATTTACAATAGGTGGATTTTTAGTTCCTTATTATTTTTTTAATCGATGGGTCATTCATATTTATCGTCATATCAACTTTAAGTTTCTTTTTAATTTTGTACTTCAATAGTACACAACCTAAATGACATGCAAAATTCTTATAAACCGAAAACTTAACGGATAATATTTGTATAATTTGCCTTGCCTCCTTTGACACCTACTATTTCTAAACCGTTGATGCAATGTTTATGTATGTTTTGGACTTTTTAAAACCAAAGGAAACGCTAACGTAAACAGCTGAAAATTTGATATTAATAGTTGGATAGATAACCGTGAAAAGTAAATAAAGCGTGCACATCAGCATTTCCTCAACTCTAGGCGGAATTTAAAAATACAGAGAAATCAGATTAAGACTAGTTACAAAGCCATTTTCATTTTTCTTTCCTTTACGTAATCAACAAGGTTTACTTTGTAAGCTTTGTTTACATTTTTTAAATGCACACATTCGTTTTCTTTATGCTCATTTTTAAATTACAACGAGGCTATAATTGAAATGGAGAAAAACTTTTAACAAATGAGTATATGTGCAATCAATAATGCTTTCAGTTCACAGCTGTTGTTTTAAACAAGTTAACTTTTCCGTTTCTGAGAATAAAATATCGTAATATAAATTCACATCAATAATCCTATTCTTTTATTGGAAAACTCGCAGTTGCACAAAAAGCATCATAGATGGCGCTGGGATATTAAGAGTACTATTCGATAGTACTGTACAACCTGTTGCACATAACTGGCTATGAACTAATGCTATGCTTATTTCAACTGGGGTTTTCTGAGAACTCGATTGCTAAATCTGCTGAACTTCCCTGACTCGATAATCCCTAACCACAGCATCTCCTCGAATTTTAAGAGACGCCTCCTTCCAGTTTAATATTAATAACCAATATCCAAGGTTAAGCACCAGGAACAGATCAACACAGGACAGATGTGCTAGGCCTGCAGCCACTGGATTACTGAGAAATTAAGCCATGGATTAACCGATTAATCCGACCCTTGGAAGGGGATCATGGATGGCTTAATTCGTGCTCCTGAACACAAAGTAAAATCTATGTCATCGCTTTACTGTCTGTCAAAAAACACTGGTTGCGATCTACTTTTGGTACAGTTGCTATTCTGTATTTTTTTTCCTCCACTTTAGGTTGCGCAATGGCCCGTTATCGCGCAGTAAAAAAAACTGCAGGAACGACTAGGCGATATTTATCATCGACCTAATAAAGTCCAATGTCAGTCTTGGATTACTTCAATTAAAATATGGCGCAATGCTTTCGACTTTCTTTTTTAATATGTTTTTTGATCGAGAGCCAACAGGGTTAGGCCACATGTGGCTGCTCTCTTGCCAAATCGAGGTATTTAAAATTACAGGTAGACCAGGTTTAACTCACTGGTTTAAACCCTTACGAGGAAGTTACTGGGGAAGTTCTTGGCAAGTTGCGGATCAATAGGTACCTTCAAAAAGGTAGCTGGAACGCTCACAGAACCATCATCAGAGGCTCTACCAAGTAATGTATCAGCATAACAAGTTGAAGTTGGGGAATATGTATTGCATGATAACAAAATAAAAATAGGTATGGAGTACAAAACTTATTTTTATGTTAATATTTAATAATTTGAATTTTACTAGGTGATATTTTGGGGTCACAACAACAGGCAAGGTTCTTAGAAACCCTTACAAAAATGTTGTAATGTTGTATAGAAATTCATCTCCAACATGTTGTGCCTCATATGATTTATTATAGGAAAGCCATGATATTCCAGCTATCTAAGGCTGACCAGCCACTCATTTGAAGGTATATATACTATATTCCGTAGCCAGAACAAGACCAACTGACATGAAAAAAATCATGAAAATGACATCGTAAACATTTTTTTTTTATTCAGATTGCTCTGCATTTTTTATATCTAGATTTTAATTGCCTGTTGCAGTTGTTATTAAGAATGCATTTTTTAAAGTACATTCGTTAATTACAAGCCTGGTATAATTAATCTTCATATACATGTTATTTTTAAACTTTTAAGGCTTTATGGCAGACTTAAAACCTGCGTTGATAACGTATCAAGGGTATCCCAGTTTATCATTAATCAGCGCATACCCCCATTGAAAGAAATCTAGTGAATCTGCCATTATACAAGGATGCAAAGCAACAACCACTTGTTAGTGTGCTTACCTCTGATAGGAATGTTTGTGCCGCTTTCTGTGCTCCTACATGTAGTAAATATTCATAAACATATAAAGCTAATCTGAAACGAGCAATTAGAACGTATTAATACGAGTATGCAATACCAATACAATAAATCGTCAAATCAAACATTGCCTTAGTGTGTGCTACATTAACAGCCCATTTATTTATAGTTTTTTTAACGTCACTACTTCTACATTCCATGTTTTAATTCTTTCAAATTCAGTACTTTTACAACACAAAAAAAAGTATTGCAATAATTTTGTTAAATAAAGAGAAATTTGTGAAAACAAAAGGTTTTTAGGAATCGACAAGCGACTGAAAATGCAACTAAGTCTAGACACGCGTGGTTTTAGTTTACTAGTAACAATACACCAGACCTTATTTCAAAGTTGTTTTTATTGATATCAGTGACAAGTAACAGGCGTTATTATTGGTAGCAGACACCTGTGCGCAATGTTATGAGGTGTACGCGAGATCCTTCTCTTTCATTCGGTGATAACTGACCAACTGTCGTCTCTGGCAATCGATATCAAAGTACAAATACTAGCTTGTGGCAAAACACGTGCACCCATGTTTGGTAACAACAGAACAAAGTTTGAGGACAGGACGTCATACTAGTCAACACACATGTTTTAGGCATTTCAGTTTAGGAAATCCAGAACATTTGTTGCCACTAACGAGATATTTTATAGGAAATGTCAGCAAAGGCATAAATGGAAAATACACTGGCGTTAACAGCCAAATTTAGATACATTCACGTTTTAATTATTTCCTTTATTATTTGTATTTAGCTATTAACTTCCTACATATTTTCTTTATTTCTTATATTAGTCTTAAAACGAAATGAGGAAAAATAAGTATAACATTTACCAATTTTTTGTAAAATTGCCTAAATATCCCATAACTATCACTATCGGCAACATCAATAATTTACATTATACATTGGTATCATGTTGCTAGAAACTAACATCTTGACCTAGACATGTGTTGGAACTTTGAAGGAACTATAGATTAAAATTAGAAAGCAAGACTGTGGCCATACGTCAGTCTAATGTTTTCCTGTCATAATAATTGCTAAAGATATCCTGCTGCCAGGTTGACCTATCCAAAATGAATTTCAAAAATACAAATCCGCGATTTACTATTACTGTTTCAAAGAATTACTAATTAGAAATTGCAAAATCCAACTCTGTGAAACAGACATCACTTTCTTTACAAACTAGAACATACCAAACTTTTATTCTAAAGACAGACTAAACCATGAACTAATGTATTTTATGTACTTTTTAAACTTTATAGTCTCAAATCTTTGCAATGTGCCATCAAAACGTTTGTGGTCTTCAAATACTCGTTACCAATACGAAAATCATTCCTGTATTCTGAGTGATCGCAATAAAATCATTTCTAAGCGAAAAACGTAATAGTTGACCATTTACACAAATGAAATACGTAAATAACTGATGTTCATTGGCACATCTGCAAACTTATGAAAACTTTCTTTTAAAAGCCTGGAGTTGTAGAAATTTTTACATATACTAGATACCTTCATGTAGGCTGGTTGCACAGCCTTAGGCGATTGAAATGTCATGGGAATACCTCGCAAAGCCTATGACATTCCAGCCGCCTTTAGTCACCTATAATTGAAACAGAAGTTCCCACTTCAGCTATTGTTAACTCCACGTGCGTCGTGATTCCTGCAAAACCGACGCTGGTTGCCTTTTGTACCAAGATTGCCAGAGACATATTACAAACACACCGGTACCTCACACGTCCCACCATCCAACAGGTGAGGGTACGGTGAATCTGCCGAATGAAAGTCGAGGGATTTCCCGTTAGTTTTTCTCGTGGGGTTAGGACTACTTACTTTTCCCTGGCTTGAGCATCGGAAGGTACCGTTGAGCCTTTCCCCTTCGCGTACATGCTGAAGTTGAACTGTCACGCACCTGTCAAAGTCATCAAGGACGACACCGACCTCGTTACCATGGAAACAACGTATTGACCTGCCGGAGCGAAGGGCGACGATTGGGCACAGCATCACCGCGAAGCGCTTATTGGTCGACGCCGCATTATCAACAGGCTCTTCCGATCGGCCGACGCCCTCCCTAAGCCTGGCTTCCCTGCGGCTAACAGGGCGACTGGAAAAACAGTCCGATAAGCCACTGCTACTATTCGCGAGTGAAGCCGAGTAGGAGGGAGCGGCGGCCATATTGAGTGTCGCGACGCAGTTTTTGTCATTCGGTTCCCTACTAATTTTCCCAACATCCCATACCTACAATTGTACGCGATTTACTGTTCTTCAATACTTATTATCCGTGAAAACTGGTGTAGAATTAAATACTAAGCCATGGATCGTTGATTTCGTAGAATTTTATAATTCTCACGTTTAGCTTTAGGCAAACTTATAGCAAGAATGCAACATTTTTATGTTTCCGAATTGCTTTGTTTGTTTAAAAACGTTCAAATAATCTCTGTTTATTTGTTTACAAACAAACAAGTGATAATTTGAACATTTTATGAACGATGGCCTAAGTCACGGAATGGATTTTGTCCCAGATGAAAACACATTCGTAAAATCGGTTGAAATTGCATGTGTGCATGCTCTCTCGTCATCGTCTTGTCATAATTTTTATCCAAATCGGACGAAATCCATTTCGTGACTTGGGATAATGTACCGTGGTGGACGATTCACTTTACACAAAACAATGCAAGTTTTACAGATAAAAGTTTAACCGCAATATCACTAAGTATTAATGTGAATAGAATATGCATCATCAAATTACAGGTCACTGTCCAGTCCCTTCAGAGCATCGATTACTTCTAAACCAGTCAAAATAAATAGTATAGATATAGGTGCAGCCGATATCAGTCATAATTAATAGCTGTAAAACCTAATTAACTCCTGTTTAGACACAGTGTGCCAAGTTGTATGCTAAAGGCTGGTTCACACTTGGCGAAAGTGGCGCACTGTGAGCGTCCGTCGTGCACTCGCTCACGGTTCACAAATTTTGTGACAGTTCACACTTGGCGCACCTCACAAACAGGG
>JAQGAE010000429.1:0-37564 GCA_034696685.1 Julus scandinavius | reverse complement strand
TTCCTAAAGTGGCGGCTCTTTCGGATGAGAGTTTAAACCGAGGTCCCGTGTTGATTGTTGCACGTTAAAGACCCCTCAAGAGGGGGTGGAAGTCCCCCTTCGTAGGCTAAATTCCTAGGTAGGTGTTGAAGGCCCATCCCCTGGCGTTTGTGTTTAGCCCTCGTGTTGCAGAAATAGGCCAACGTTAAAAACCAAACAAACAAAACAAACAAACAACCTCACCGCCCATTGCCCACTCAAATGTCATCGGAATGTCCAATAAAGTAACGGATGACAAAACACCTTCTCTATCAATGTCGAATATGTTCGCTATAAATACCGAGGGTGTAAATTTGTATCTGGTAAACGACCTGTATATAACTGCCATCTAGGCGTCAGTTAACCAGGATCAGCGACTTTTACAATGTTACAAAATTCGGTATAATCGTCCCCAACTTTTTTCGGTATATACCTTTATCTAGGCAAAAACAGCTTGACGTCCTTATTATTTGCCACGGTTAACTTAAGAGATGCGAACAAAAACTTCATAAATAATCCCAACCACGATAACGCGTCCCCCCTTGGTGATTCGCGGTATTTATCAGACCGATTCCCGCCAAACGATACGGGCATTAATGTCCCCCATTTTTAAATCTGAAACTTTTTCGGAGGTTTTTCACACAAAGCTCCGGGGCCGTGCCCATGTGCTCCCAGTGTGGCTTCTCTTTTATAGCGATAAGGCTTCGAGCATACACCGCGTAAACAACACACCCATCCGATGAAATTAATACGAGATTTTTATAAAGAATAATACGCTTTTTAGAATGCAAATGTGGTGTGGAATAAAAAAATACAAAAAAAAATGATGATTGCATTCCGTTGGAGGGCAACGGGGCTCGTGGGAAAAGCAAGCATTAACATTGAAACGCAATATGAATCTGATTTATGGTTACACGGTGATATAATTATCTGAAGGTGAGTCATTTTTAGTAAATTTGATGGAAATATCTATAGTTAGTAGGGACGCCAAAGGAGCAGACATTCCGTAGAGAGCGTTCGCACCAAATGGGAAAAACCCTGCAACGGTATGGCGCGCCATTGTTTGAAGCGGGATGCTGGGTTATCATTTGATACCTGCAGTGTTAAAATTTGGGGAAAAAAAAGACAAAATAATATGAACATTTGACACTGCTCTACATGTTTATCTTAATATGATGTTGGACCACGCATTTTACCTTAAAAAAGCGTTCGCACCAAATGGGAAAAACCCTGCATCAGAATGGAGCGCCATAGTTTGAAGTGGGATGCTCGGTTATCATTTGATACCTGCAGTGTTAAAATTTGGAAAAAAGACAAAATAATGTAAACACTTGATAGATCCGTATTTACATTGTACCAGTCGTAATATGGTATTGGACCACATGCACGAACTTTTGCCATCAATACAACTCCCAGCCTTGTTATGCATATTTATAGGGTTAGACAAAATAATGTGAACACTTGACAGCTCTACATTTATCGTTGTATGTTGTTCTTCAATAGTTTTAAGAATTCTCAGGAGTGTCAAAAATACTCTTCAATTTCCTTTTTATGTATAGCCATGAAAAGCACATTATACAGGGTGGGGCATTTAACGTAGCATATCTAAATACGAGAACACAAAGCATTTGACTACAAAAATGAAGCAAACAAAGAGTTGTTTGCTTTCGAAAGGGAAGTAATGGTTTCCTCGAACGCAAATAAGGTTTGTTTGAATCATTTTTTTAATCAAATGCTTTGTTTTCTCATATTTAGATACTGTATGTCACATTAAATGCCTCACCCTGTATACCTTACTTATTTTGTAGCATTTACAAGTATTTTGATGTCCCTTGTACTACATACATACGATGACTTCATATAGTGAATACACATATTACACTGTGTATGGGGTCATGTTTAAAATGCAATGAAAATATTTGCCACAATTAATTAATACGTGTAAAATAATAGGTAAACATCATATTCAAAACATGTTTTTAGTGTTTACGATTCACAAAAAGGGGTGATGATAAAGCATTCTGTAGGTACAAATCTTTAGACTGATGAGAGTTGATACAAGCTTTGTTGGGTTGCCCTCTTTCAATAAATGATAACACTTGCAAATTAAGACTCAAATGTTAGTTTTGTAATTCCATCTACAATGGTTAAAACCTATAGCAGATCAAAAACCTGTATAATGTGAACTTTAAGAATATGCATTAAGGCGATTTATTGTCAGCGTTGCTATTGTGCTGAATTAACACCATGTATACAATATGCAATTTGCATATTATATACTGCAGAAAATAAGTGCTTTTGCTTGTAAAATATGTTGCATTGACGTCAATAAAAGATATTTATCTTATGTAAGTTTAAGCTAAACGGATTTTACGCATTTCTTCGATCAATAATTCATGTTGTAAAGACATGGCGCTAAAAATATGGTATTCGATGGCATAATTTATTACCTTATGCATATGAAATCAGCTTCTTAAATTGCATCTTGTTACCCTTCATTGCATTTATGCTGCATGCCCAGAGCGAAGCCAATATTAAATTCGAAATTACGAACTTCGGAATAGTGAAATTACTAATTTAAAATCAGATTCAACATGTCTAAAAAAGTGTTTTGCCAGTCTCTAAATGTGTATGCATAAACAGTGGAACGCTCCTCATGGACCAATCAGATTGCATCCATGTGTAAAATAGCGCCCCCATACTCGTAAGTAACATAAGGCACTTTTTGGCAAAGATCATTGGCTGAAAAAAAATGAGATTAATAATGGGATGATTTTCTAATCGATGGCTCCAAAATAAGCCAATGAGAAGTCATGTGGAATACTATAGATAGATGTTTTTACTCCTTTTAAACTGAAGGCAATAAATTAGGCCAATGAGCACTGAGTGCCACTCTGCCCACAGCAGCTAAGTTACAACTCGGTGATATTTTTGTAAACATAAATTGGCTGTATGTGGCGATAAAATTATGGATGAAATCTAGGTCATGAACTCCATGACGATGTTTCATCATTCTAATTTTATGCAGAACTTAATGCAAACAAACTTAGTTACTGAAACACGGTGTAACATGTACAACGTACAGTAACAGCATATTTATTGTATTTAAAGATTTGATGTTCCTGGTACATGGGTTGGAATGTTTTCATAAGTGCAAAAAAATTGACTCACCTGCATGAATCAAGTAAAAATGTTTTTCTCAGCAACCAAATGTCTGATTTAAAATCGGGAAAATTAGTTTTGTAGACAATTTATCCCTCTTTATAAATCGCCTATATATAGTTTTCATAAAATTCCTGATGCATCGTTGAGGCGAAAAATGTTGAACTCAAAGCAACCCAAATTTTCATTATTTATGCCACATGCATTGTTGTACCCCTGTGGCTGTAAGTGTTTCTGAATGCAATTTTGATTATCAGAGCTTAATGAGCACATATCCAGACATAGTGTTAATTAACGGTTTCTCGATAAAATGACCGCTCCACCAGAAGTAGCCGCACGAGTGGCAGGCTATTCTCCAGAGAAATTCAGCAGAAATTCTTTTCACACTAGGCGAATTATAAACAGGAATAAATTGTCTACAAAACACATTTTTCCGATTTTAAATCGGACATTTGTGGCTGAGAAAAAAACACATTTTTACTTGATTCATGCAGATGGGTCGATTTTTTTGCACTAAAGTGTATATACAAATTTTCCACCCGAATGGTCACAGTACTCGAAATCTGGGCTTTCAAAATTGTACATTTTTGCTTCATTAATGTCTTGACCCACGTTTGCGTGTCAAATTCCGAGATCTATTAATCCGCAAAAAATCCGTCTTCCCAATCTGACATAAATATCTAGCATTTCTCAAAAATCGTTTCTCAGGAAAAAAAAAATCCGTCGAGTAATAGGATCCTGTAACAGCTATAGTAACATGGAAACGGGCAATCCTCATTGTAAAGTATAAACCCTATCCTGATACATTGTAAGTCGTGTTGCAACGAAACAGCTTGGACGTGCTTTTGCACATATAGGAGGACACGAGGGAAAATGAAATGTGTCACTTTTGCCACGCAACTTAAATTTCATTTTGAGACTTTCATGAAATATCTCGCTGCAAAAATGTTGAAGAGCATAAACACTCGCAAGCACCTCCTAAAGCCGAGCCATAACTATTTACTATTTCCCATTTTGCACCTATGGGCATTACCGCGAAAGGGAAGATAAGATAGCCCCAAGATATGAGCCAATGCATTATTGCGCATTCAAAAGCACTGAGCCATTTAGACGATGCCAGACTGGTCCAAAATTGAAGGTGGGAGACAAGGAAATTCATGGAAAGAATAATCGACAAACATTCACTACAAATTCATTCGGACCTTCAATATTAGAAACATTTGGAGAAATAAGCCTCGCGTAATATTCTGCATACAAATATTAAGATGAGATCATCCCAGCTGGACTGTACACGAAATAAAATACACTTTTTCTGAATAAAAAATTCAGAAAAAGTGTTTCTAGAAACTAGGGCACAATCGAGAGATAATACTCAGTGGGTAAAACTTTTTTAAAAACAAATTCTGTTAAATACACGAATATAAATAATAAATTTACATGATTTTTATGATTTCCAAATTTATGATTGTCTAAATTGGTGGATTGTAGTTTTATTTCTTTTTAGAATAACTAAGATTTGTGGACATACCCTGTCTAAATGCATCCTGTGTAAATGAATAACCTGTCTAAATGCTTTCTGTGTAAATGAATAACCCGTCTAAATGCATACTGTGCCATATACATACTATAGAACCTGTCTAAATACATACTCTTAGGACCAGTGAAAAATATGCTTTTAGACAGGTTCTTTTATACACATGTGCCCATGTCGGGACTGGCACATCTTATGCTTTTAGAGAGGTTATTCATTTACACAGGATGCATTTAAACAGGTTCTACTGTATGGTGAAATCTTGACTATATTTAGACAATTGCATATGGCTCATCGATGGCTCATTATTAGCTAAATATGGTCCATACATGGTTTTATATGTAACATAAATGACCCATCATTGACTAAATATTGTACATATATGGCTCATTGTTGGCTAAATATGGTCCATAAATGGTTATATGTAACATAAATGACCCATCATTGACTAGATATTGTACATATATGGCTCATTGTTGACTAAATATAGTCCATACATGGTTATATGTGACATAAATGGTCCATCATTGACTAAATAGTGTCCATATTCGGCTATACATGACCCATATTTAGCTCACCAAAGGCCAGAAGTGACCCATACATGATCCACCTATAGGGTTAATTAATTATGAAACACATATAGCAAATCCACATTAGACATGTATGTATTTTCATTCACTGCCTTTTTATGACGATTTTATTATTACTTTAATGGTTTTTTGGTACCATATCATCAACAATCCATTTAACTATAGTTATCAAACTAAATATACATATTTTCACAACAGAAACAGACTTGGTTTTTTCAACATTCCGTGTACACTGTATTTACTGTCAATACTTAAATATTGATTGACATGCATCTAAATTTCAACACGAAAAACACTTTTCAATGAACCAAACAGTCAATTCACAATTTCAACAAAAATGGAAAAATCCACAAACACACTCAGACACAAAAAAAAAACCAGTACATGCTTTAGACAATGTCATGCTGTCATGACATAAAGGATTGAAAGAGTTTGATAGAAAAAAATATATATATATTATTCGCGTCAAAATCCCATGTCATATTGCTCTAAAATCTCACATCGTCATTTCATAAAGATTTCATGATGACATTTCAAACAAAGAACACATGATTTTTTTGTAGTGATGGCTTATTTGAATCCCCTGGACGTGTCTTAAATTTGCCAAACAGAAAGTTCACTTTCGATGTCATAAAAGCGTTTTGCCTAGACTGCCAACTAGCACGCCATTAAGTAAGTTTGGGAATATTTTTAGTAAGTATGAAGCGTTTCACCTTCCCTAAGAATGTCTTAATTTCACCGAAGGGCCTCGTTTCGTGCTAAATAACAACTGCTAAGGCGATGTTAGTGCCGCAATAAATATACAAATGTAGGTATTCAAAATTGGGTTATGCTGTAGGCCGCAGTGTTAAAGAAGATAGAATCATAATTGTATTTTTTGAATTTGCATATCTCGTATTTGAAGAAGCAGAAAAAGTGTAATTTCATACGCTAACGCCTAAACGAAATACATCGCAAATGTATACACACACACACAGAGAGGTTTATCAGATAAAAGCACACATAGGGTTGCCATTAAATTATAACACTCTGATAATTATAATTCATTTCGTAACTCGTGTATATATATGGTTATATACAAAACTGGTTGCAGTCTCATCATTAGTTTTACGCCCATCGCGATAAAACTGGGATGAAATTAAAAGAGGTCGAAGACCCGATATAGAAACCGATAGAAAGGTACGTATTACAAAAGAATCAGCTTTTAAATTAACAAAAATCAATACAGAATGAAAAGAGGGGGAAAAAAGACTGGAAAACGAAAATAATCGTTCACTTATATTGACTTAATCCCTGTTTACGAGGAATATGTTCAGATAGTAGTGAAACTTAGAAGTCTGTTTGAAGTACATTACAACATATCAGGTTTACACGATCATCAAAAATACTACATGCATACATACAGTAGCTATATAATAAATGTAGCGTATACAGCATGCATCTAAAATAGTATCGTCTCTCTCAGTGGGGACTCGCGTATAGGAGCTGTGGAACTGCAGCACCCTCATAAAGATAGAAATAAAATGAAAAGGAAAGATACAAATGGAAAAAATACCAGAAATCTTTGTATGGAACTGTGCGCTTCACAGTTCCAGCGGCGCGGTGTTTGAATACTGTGCATTTAGAAAGTTGCACGAAAGGCTGTGAGGGAGAGAAAGCACTGTCGCTACCGCAGTGCTGACTACGCGTCACCACTGGTCCCGCTTATTCAGTGGATAAAGCACACATGACTTCAAGGTCGTATATGTCATCATATTTCGGAAGATGGTGTGTGGTCCATTATGACCCTCGTTTTTACCTTAGAAAAATTACGTTTTTACCTTTGAAAAATCCATTGGACAATCGCTCTTTTAATGCAAAAGTGCATTTCCCCTTTTATATTTTGCAGATTTGGGTTGAAATTTGTAAAATGTCTTGGATTTCTGGAGGGGGATCTATCCCCAATGATCCCCCCAAATATACGGGCTTGCATGTCCTCCTCCTTAACCCCATTAACAGAATTCCCATAACTAGATAAATTCCAGAAAACAAGTAAGGAGGTTAGGCATTTTGGCCCACCCTGTATGAGTACATGTATAACCATATAATTGGCCAAACAAGCGCGTACATTCTGCTTTATATAATCATATTCAATTCCTGGCCTAACAATACATAAAAAGTCATATAATATCTATAAATGGTACATAAATTATGTTTTCAATCATTAGGTATTTATAATACTTTGCTTAAACCCATCTGGGATAAAACATTGTATGTGGCTATGTATGCCATATTATTTGCCGTATAAGATATTCTCCAAATGTGTATAAAACATGAACGTATGCCCATAACTATATTATATACATAAATGACATTTCGATTATATACTGTATTTCTACCCGTAGCGTTATAATCGAGGATCAGTTTTGAATCGCGTATATATTGATTGTTTTCAATATTAAACAATAACAAATTAAATTTGGCACAACACCAAGGAAAAATTTGATATTCATATGTTAAAGCCCAAATTTCATGTTTCTACTTTTGATGGGTGGAATGTAAAATCATAAAATAGCGAACGTGTATCTACATTTAAACAATAATGGTGATTGTAACATCACGTGATAATTGCGCAACCATTGACTTGTTTCGAGTGGAAATTGACTGTCAGATAATCAATAAATGACGTACAGTATATATAAATCATATCCAATCAAATCTGAAAAAACACAACATTAATAATAATAACTATTCAAAATCAATATGGATTATAAGAAATACAATGCTCATTTCTAGCCAATTTATTAAAGACAATTTAAAAAAAAAATAAACTTTTCAAAAACTACACTGAGTCATAAAAACGTAGAACCCAATAAAACAATCATAACTTCGTGAAAAATGCTTCGATTAAAATGAAATTTTGCACTTACAAAGAACAATAGTGTAGGAACAAAAATGAATTTAAAAATGTGCTCAAAATGTTCTCCGGTGGCCTTTACACAAGCCCGGAGTCTAGTGCGTCATTCTTTGATTGACGAATCGATTATACGCAGGTCGAGTTCAATCCAAGTTTTCTTAATTCGTAGTTTCGAGTCTTCGATATTATTAATCTACGTTTTGTAAACATTTTCCTGAAGAACTTCCCAAATTTTGTAGTCCACTGGATTCGAGGCCGGACTGTTTGGTGGCCAGTGGTTGGGTTCGATGAACTGTGGCGTTTCCGGTTGCAGCATTTCAACTGTTTCTCGAGCACGGTGAGGTCTTGTTGAAAAACAAAAAATCCAAGACTTGTCGCATGTCCGAATCAAGTTTTTGTTCCTACACTATTGTTCTATGTAAGTGACAAATTTCATTCAAATCGATGCAATTTTCACGAAGTTTTGATCTTTTTTTTTTTTTTTTTTTATTGACTCACAGTGCAAATTATTTCCTGTTAATATAGACATCGATATCAAATGAAGTAGTTAATATTAAATTCCTAATTTAGTATATATATAGAGATATACCATTTAATATTGATATCTTAATAATCGCCAATTGAAAATTCATAATTCGTACAAATATCACTTTGCTAAAGATCGTCATAGTCGTGCAAAAACATAACTATACTCAAAGGTTTCGTTACAGTTAGTTAGATTTTTATTCTAACATTAAAAAACAATGTTTCATCACTTTAAATATCTTTATAGGTAAGGCAAGAAATGTAGACAATCGTAAAGATATCTCAGGTAATTTCCCCTTTAAAACTACAGAGTGAATAGCTCTGCTGCTCTGCATCACAATTCAAAGTCATTGTATTATAATGCAGACAACTGCACATTTAAAGGGGAAAAATAAAAGCACGTTTTTCAAATTCGTAATATTATGTGGCATTAAGGACAAATATATTTCACTCAAGCACAGTTTCCATGTCATTTTAGAAATTCTTTAACAGTTTTTGTGTCGCTACTAGACACAATACGATGACCTAAAAGTTTACAGAATAATCATTAATTATACTCAACTACATTATCTTTTTAATGACAGTATTTTTTTAAAATTTAACTACCAAAAAAAAAGAAAAATACTGACCTGACTTAAATAACTATCAGCTCAAATTATAAACTATATAAACTAAAAAATAAAAGTTTAACTGCTCCTTCTATTAGTAGAATACCTTGGTATCCCCTGATTACATGTGCTATATATTATCGATTATTAATTTGATTAATATGCTATATTTATGTTATACTATTATTAAATTAATTATATAGATTATTAATTCTATAATTAGTGAGAATTAAACCTGTTAATATGCTGTTGTAAATACCCGAGGGCAAATTTGGCTACATGGTCCATACATGGCTATTTATGACAAATACATAGACCAATGATAGTAAAATATGGCTATATGGTCCATACATGGCTATTTATGACATATACTTAGCCCAATGAGAGCTAAATATGGCTATATGGTCTATACATGGCTAATTATGACCTATAAATGTTTCCCATCGAAGGCAAAATATGGCTATATGGTCCATATATGGCTGTTTATGACACATACATAGCCCAATGAGAGAAAAATATGGTTATATGGTCTATACATGGCTATTTATGACATAAACATATCCCAATGAGGTCAAAATATGACTATATGGTCCATACATGGCTATTTATGACCCATATATAACCCATCGAGGGCAAAATATGGCTATATGGTCCATACATGGCAATTTATTCCACATACATAGCCCAATGAGAGAAAAATATGGCTATATGGTATATATACATGGCTATTTATGACACGTATACATAGCCCAATAAGAGAAAAACATGGCTATATGGTCCAAACATGGCTATTTATGACATATATAGCCCATCGATGGCAAAATAGGGCTATATGGTCCACACAAGGCTATTTATGACCCGTATATAGCTCAGAGGGCCAAATATGGCTATATGGTCTATACATGGCTATTTATGATATAAACATATTCCAATGAGGTCAAAATATGACTATATGGTTCATACATGGCATTTTATTCCACATACATAGCCCAATAAGAGCAAATTATGGCTATATGGTCTATACATGGCTATTTATGACACGTATACATAGCACAATAAGAGAAAAGCATGGCTATATTGTCCATACATGGCTATTTATGACCTATATATAGCCCAACGATGGCAAAATATGGCTATATGGTCCACACAAGGCTATTTTTGACCCATATATAGCTCAGAGGGCCAAATATGGCTATATATATATATGGTCCATGCACGCCCATACACAGCTTTTAGACCCAGGTGATGTATAATTCCATTGATTTTCCACTAAATTTATTAAAAGCTAATACTCTTAAAACCCTCATTCTTTAACCAGTTTCCAAATATTACAAATTTAAATAATGATAATTAAAAATAAAAACCCAATTGCATTTCCACTATAAAATTTTGTATATAGAGATCGTATCATGTTGGCTATATTATAATGTGCCAATAATGATTCCTGTATAGTGATACACGCATGACAGAACCACAAGACAACTAAATTTAGATTGGTATTTTTTTGTATCCGTCATCCCATCACCTGCATGGTTTGTGGCACAACCTTATAATATGCGCGGTGTTTTTTTTTTTTTTTTTTTTTTCTGCCACGAAGCTTATATGCAACACAAAACCACATGTGCCGCTCGCATAGCAGTCATATATAGCTCGAAAGTATCGGTTTTTTTCAAAGTTGGCTGTCTGCTGGCAGCAAAAGCATTCGCTCGGGTTGCCATATATAAATCCAGCATGCAGCAGTAGAAAAGCAGAGGCTCTCTGAAACTCACACGCATCCATAGGGTGAGAATCAATCCGGTTCCAGCAACCTGCCAGCACAGTCACGCTGAAAAGAGCGGAGAAAAGCGGACGTTTATCCAAACAGATGCCGTCGAGGGAAAGGCAGCATTTGCGAGAAAAGATGGCTTAGAAAAGCCAGGCTGAAACTTAAAACTCTGCATTGCATCAACGACTTGTATCGTATCGCTACAACGATGATAACGGACAACTTATGACTGGATGTTAAGACTTCTTCAAGCACCACAGCCAAGACAGACAGTCGTTTCAACATCTCTGGACACACATATGGTGTTTCGTGTTGAAATCAACGATAATAGTCAACTTTTGTTCGTGACAGTGCTTCGTGTTTTCATCCACCAACCTCTGGTACCAGAAGTTAGACAGCCGATAACGATGGTACCGGACAACTTCTGACTGGATGTTAAGACATCTTCTGACTGGATTTTAAGACATCTTCTGACTGGATGTTAAGACATCATCTGACTGGATGTTAAGACATTCTTCTGACTGGATGTTAAGACATCTTCTGACTGGATGTTAAGACAACTTCTGACTGGATGTTAAGAGATCTTCTGACTGGATGTTAAGACATCTTCAAGCACCACAGTCAAGACAGACAGTCGTTTCAAGATCTCAGGACACGCATATTTGGTGTTTCGTGTTGAAATCAACGATAATAGTCAACTTTTGCTCGTGACAGTGCTTCGTGTATTCATCCACCAATCTCTGGTACCAGAAGTTAGACAGCAGATAACGATGGTACCGGACAGCTTCTGACTGGATGTTAAGAAGCATCTTCTGACTGGATGTTAAGACATCTTCTGACTGGATGTTAAGACATCTTCTGACTGGATGCTAAGACATCTTCTGACTGGATGTTAAGACATTTTCTGACTGGATGTGAAGACATCTTCAAGCAACACAGTCAAGACAGACAGTCGTTTCAAGATCTCAGGACACATATATTCGGTGTTTCGTGTTGAAATCGACGATATTAGTCAACTTTTGCTCGTGACAGTGCTTCGTTCGTGTATAAACGACGATGTCCATCAACCTCTGGTACCAGAAGTTGAACACTCTTTAGTATCATGCAGTGTTTCCTGTTGGTATCAATGATAACAGTCAACTTGTACTACTACAAATTAAATCCCTGAAGTGCAATAGCCAGTCAAGCAGTTTGTATCATTGACGTCTACGATAACAGTCAACCGCTGATGTTATCAGTCAACCACCACAGTGAGTGTTTCGCTTTGGAACCAACTATAACAGTCAACTTTTGATGTTTTTTTACCACTCATGAAGTGTCAGGGCCATCAAACGGACCCAACCCTGGTTGGTATCAAAGACGTTATCTTGTTATGATTGATATCAATTTAACAGTTTAGTACTGCTTGAATTAAACTCCTGAAATGTCAATTCCAGTCGTTCGTGTGATGCCAGTCAATGTTTGATGCTAAAATAACCGGATGCAGTGACAGATCTTGAAATACTGTTAACTTAACAACTGTAATAGCACTCAAATATCCTGCAGTGCTACGTGTTGATACAGATACAGTAAAACTCTGATACAATACCAGAACTGGATTCTATATATTGTGAGAGTGATCTTTTGGTAAATATCGACTGTCATCTAATCTGTCTTGAGACATTGAACTTTGATCGCTTTTACGAGGAGACTAAGGAACTAATCAAGTACTAGTATTATCAGTATCGCTTTTTATACGTATTGATGTGCTATAACAATCTTCCGTAACAATGACGTCGTACATGTGGCATTACTGGCTACCTCGAGTGTGGTTGGCCATGTGGCTTTTTGCGAATATTTCAGCACACACACAAGAAGGTAAGCCCAATTTAATTTTGTAAACTGCCAACAGTCTTAATTTGCACAATATCATGAACAGTGTTGTGGCAGCAAGTAGCGGACCCTCCTAGGATTATAGCCAACCTTAATTGCGCATTAAAGCCGCGTTATGCTCTGTTCACACCTTTATAACGTGTTATTAACCATCGTTGCGTGAAATTAGTTGAAATCAGAGTCTTAAATAGCGTTGTGCTAGGCCACACAGGTTTTGATTAAACTAAAGTCTCAAATAAAGCAGCAGAAAAAATACAGTTTGAAAAGACAACGAATTGCACAAATGTGTGGCTGATCCATATGAAAAATCCATATGAGAAATTGAAAGTAATTTTCAAAGGTGTAAAAATCATACATGAACCATGTCTGGATATTTACGGCTAGACCAGAGTTTGGACACATCTGGATCTATATGACCATTTAAGTGCGTGTGGTCATAATATGTGTTTCATAGCCCATTTATGGGGATTCAAGTACAAGTTGGACCAACAAATATGGGCATATATTTTCGTATTGTCTATTACTCATGTATCCATGTCTATTTGCACGGGTAGAGATAATCTGTCCATATGTATATACATAGTTTATATGGACATTCCAAGGCATAAACATCCCTTAATTGAGGGATGATACCTTGGATGAAATATTGGCTATGTGTTGATTATTTCTTTTATGTGGCTTATATACAATATTTTCGATATGGCCTATTATAAATATATCTGGTACATCATTGACTAAAAATGTACCATATTTGGCCCATCATTGGTCAAAAAATGTACCATATCTGGTACCATCATTGGCTGAAAATTTACCATATCTGACCCATCACTGGCTAAAAATGTACCATATCTGGGCCCATCATTAGGTGAAAATGTAACAAATCGGGGCACATCATTGGCTAAAAATGTACCATATCTGGGCCCATCATTGGCTGAAAATGTACCATAATTGGCTAAAAATGTACCATATCTGGACCTTTCATTAGCTGAAAATGAACCATATCTGGGACCATCATTGGCTAAAAATGTACCATATCTGGCCCAACACTGGCTAAGAATTTACCATATCTGATCCATCATTTGCTAAAATGTACCAAATCTGGCCCATCATTGACTAAAATTGTACCATATCTGGTCCACCATTGGCTACAAATTTACCATCTCTGACCCATAAATTGTTAAAAAGGTACCAAATTTGGCCCCATCAATAGCTAAAAGTGTACCATATCTGGCCCATCATTGTCTAAAAATCTACCATATCTGGATAACTAAATATTATCTATACATGTTCATTTATATATGTTCCACCAGTGATCATATAATATACATATAAAATAATGTGGATTATTACTGGGTGAAGTCCATAACGAATTATATAACAGTATAAAAACAGTTTAAAATACGAAATCCAATAAACTCCATACACTAAAAGCAAAGCAAAAGTGCAATTTGTAGTGTTCATTATCAGTGAAATTGATCAGAGTAAAAATAAGCGCATAGTATTTTATTAAATAAACCTTAGCCGTTTTCAAATATGTAAGATCTGAAGACGATATTTTATACGTAACATAATCCAACATCGATGAAATTTGATCAATTTTCTAGTCAAATATTCCTGTTCTGCGCTTTTGATATTTGAAACCAACATTTCATCATAACAAAGTGAAAACACGTTCAATATTATAACTCCGTTTTATCATAGCATATCATTAAGAAAATGAATTATTATGAAAAGGGAAATTTATTTGGTGTCAGATAAATGTTTTGTCATTCAGGTTTTCAAGTATACACTACATTATATAATAAATTTGAGGAAATATTTAATAGCAAGCTTAATAGTGATATGTGAAACCTTCGTAGATATATATATATATATATATATGTTAGTTTCATCATTATTATACATGCAGTATGTTATAACATATTTTTATCTATTTCAATATGTCAGTATACAAAAATACCAATCTAACGAAACACGATACGAAACACTATTACAAATAATTAATATCCATAACTCCAAAATATGAAAAAATTATGATATAGTTGAGCATATTTGAATATATTATGTAGGAAATGAAATAACAATAATTTAACTAGAATTTTAAATTTGCCTAAAGCTAGTGTTTGTTTATATAAATACAGCATTTACCAAATATTTTGCGATATACACATGTTGCATTTATAAAATCATACACAAAAATTACTGTCTGAATGGCTAGCAATAGAATATAACATATATTAATGTTATATATAATACTAATGTATTACTGATAAATTATGTGTTGGCACGCAATGTTTAGAAACTTAAATTCGAATAAAGAACCTGTATTATTTTATCCTGATAAGTAATATATTGCATATAACAATGTGATATAAACATTTCCTTTGTAAATAACTTATCGTTTAATTTTTTTTTTAATTTTAAAAGAAGCTAAATTTAATTTAATTCAGTAAAGTAACCAAACTGATATCATACACTAAGATCAGTCACACATGCATTTAACCATGACGGCCATAAATATGAAACCTAACAATTATAGTATTAAATTCTGTTGAAAAAAATATCGAAATTTTCTCTAAGTAATAGAAATATTTGATTAAAATGATCTCCTTTAACATATCAGAAGATAAAAAGTTGGTGGTGGAAGCTAATACAAGTTGCATTCATTGAGAAATCTGAATATTGATAGGGAATTTAATACATTAAAAAACTCGATATTTTACAATTTTCCAAAAGATGAAACTTCAAGACTAACAAATGTAGCAGAACTCAAGATAGTTTAATAATATTTCTAGCGCATGAACCCATTTTTATTAATTATTTATTTAGTATGAAATATTTATGAACGCATGCGTATTGACCAATATGAAGTAAGGCAAGTACGGTAAACATCTTCGTTTTTTCATACTTGAAAGGTGTAAGTAAATAACTATTTCTAAAAAAAACCAAAAAACATTAAAGTAAATAATAAAGGATATGTTGTCTATATTTTGGATTAACAACAACAGATTTTTCTATAAAAAAAACTTAATACAATAAAAAAACTTAATCAATTTGGATTTTCTTCTGCAGACACAATATAAAATATGAAATATTGCCACTAAATAAATATAGTTTTTTATAAAAATAAACCCATTGTTACTGTGATATGTTTATGGTCTCAGGGTCGCAAATAAGGCCCTATAGTGGCGATACCCAATAACACATACTGTAATTTGAAAAGTGTTATCTGGATTTTATGTCATAAACCAGTTCAATAATTTCAGAAACACCATTTGTAAATGAAACAAACGAAAGTTAAACCACTTAATTCAGAAACTTTCTTTTAGGAAGTAAAATTACACGTTTAACATGTCAAATTCCGTTATGGTGCGAAAGCTAGAATTATACATAACGCTGTCACATGTTACTGGCGCTGTCCCCATAATTTTCCTAATTCTATTTGACCATTCTGTCCATCAAGTTGACATTTTCGAGTCAGTTAAATTATATTTAATTACCGAACCACCAATCTCGATTAATTACAAGTGTGTAAATTACACGTTATTCACCGAGCCTCAGTGAAGGAAGGGGGGTTAATCAGCGACTGTGACAAACTTAAACTGCGGTTGAATATTGAGAAGAGGGCAGATGTTTTCACTTGGCTGAACATTTAATCAGTTTAACACTTTTCATCAGTTTAATGGCAATAAGTGGATGTCGAGGACCCTCCCAAGAAGCTCGTAAGAACAGAGATGCGGTTTCACACCTAGACTATGGTTTGAGTGTGCTCACTTCAACATCAGGTTAATCTCGTTACATCGAGCAGAAAGCAAATATTGCCAAACGAGTCCGGTTCCCCATCCTCAAACAACACAATCGCAAATATGCGACGTTAAAACACGATTCGTACAAGTGGCTACATGCTTTGAGTTTTAGAAGCTCGGATTTTATAACAGCATAATTTTCATCTTTGGAGAAAAAAAATCATAGGTAATTTTAAAATGTTGTTACCTAAATAATGAATTTTGTGGAAAAATTCTGATGTTATATATATTTGAAAATGGATAAAGATGGAATCAATTAATACACTCGATGGAAAAACAATGTCGCCTACGTCCACAAATGATTTTTCCACATATGGTTTATTCCATATATGAATTTTCAATATGTTTGAAAACATGTATGGCAATATATGTTTGAAAACGTGTGTGGCAATATATAATTGAAAACGTGTGGCAATATATAATTGAAAACAATGTGTGGCAATATATTATTGAAAACGCGTGGCAATATATGTTAGAAAACGTGTGGCAATCAATGTTTGAAAACATGTATGGCAATCAATGTTTGAATACATGTATGGCAATCAATGTTTGAAAACATGTATGGCAAAATATGTTTGAAAACATGTGTAACAATCTATAATTGAAAACGTGTGGCAATATATGTTTGAAAACATGTATGGCAATCAATGTTTGAAAACATGTGTGGCAATATATAATTGAAAACGTATGGCAATCAATGTTTGAAAACATGTATGGCAATATATGTTTGAAAACATGTGTGGCAATATATAATTGAAAACGTGTGGCAATATATGTTTGAAAACATGTATGGCAATCAATGTTTGAAAACGTGTATGGCAAATAATGTTTGAAAACATGTATGGCAATCAATGTTTGAAAACATGTATGGCAAATAATATTTGAAAACATGTATGGCAATCAATGTTTGAAAACATGTTTGGCAATCAATGTTTGAAAACATGTATGTCAAATAATGTTTGAAAACATGTATGGCAATCAATGTTGAAAACATGTGTGGCAAAATATGTTTGAAAACATGTGTGGTAATATATGTTTGAAAACATGTATGGTAATATATGTTTGAAAACATGTATGGTAATAAATGTGTGAAAACATGTATGGCAAACAATGTTTGAAAACATGTATGGCAAACAATGTTTGAAAACATGTATGGCAATCAATGTTGAAAACATGTGTGGCAATACATACATGCGTATTAATTCGATGTATTGAGTAAAACATGAACTTAGATTTTTGTTCTCAAAACATTAATATGGCACTTTCATGTACTGCACATGCATATACAAATGTAAACATTTATGTACATAACACGGAACAAGTATAGAGATATTGGGACATATATGGACATTACATTCGCATATATGACCATTTATGAATCAATATGCACCCTATTTCGCCTTTTAATGGATATATACTATATATAGAGTCATTTGACATATTTAAAAATGACTATAAATGGACAAATTTTTTCTTTGTCTATATTACACCATATATGGGCCACGTAATCTACGAACAGAGTACATGTAAAATTAGTGAAGTTTAAACCCTATGTGGACATATACATAGCCATTCACAGGGATATACAAACACGCATGGCCACACACTGGTATACAGGGTGTTTCATTTATCATGATTTGCCCAATATCTTTAAAAATAAACAGTAAATTATAAATGTTATCAAAATACAAGAGATTAATATTATCAACTTGCTTTTTTTCAAATTGGCCCCTCGATCTCCCTGTGAAGGGGGAAGACCAGATCAAGATAAATGAAGCACCCTGTATATGTGCAAGCCTAGACAGGTACAACCCACTACAACTCCATACTGCATACAGTACGTTTCAGTAATGTAATAGTACTAGTACATTTTTTTACTAAACTGTTATTTATGTCTATTAATCCCATTGCAATTAGCAGAGAATCTCACAAAAAATAACACCAGTAGCCAGAACACCGTCAATATTTACTTGAAATATAAGAAAGAGGGAAAAATCTTTTAAAAAAAACCCAACATAAGTAAAATAATATTGAAAAAACGAAAACCTTGCAATTCTTAAATTTGATTATAAATGAATCGTCAGCATCCCATATAAAAAAGCAATGTTACAAAAAAACGTTTTTTTTAACAATAACTCGACCTTATAATCCACAATATAATGTCTATACATTTCGATTATAATCCAAAAGCAGCCAACCCATCTGTTTTATTTGTAATATTGACATAATCTGCCATTAGCGTTGTTTTCCTCGATATTTTATATTTCAACTTGGTAATCTTGTATACCAACATGTGTCTGAAACCTGTATTTATTCCGTCTGATCAAGCGACTATGTGTACCCAATATTTATCCTTCAAGTACAATAAATTACATGGTTAATACATATTGTTTTACCTAAAAAGCATTTTCATTAATGGCTGGATCGTGTATTTATCAATGCTTCGAGTCGAAAATGCACGCAATTTATCTTCTAAAAGACACTATTATGCACGCAATATATCTATTATTTTCAAAATTATAATAGAGACCGATAGAACTATCACCCCCGGTAATATATATAGACAATGGCGAAAAAGACTATGGACTGAATAGTTTAGAAAATGGTGTTTTTCAATTATCAAAAAAAGCTGACATGATGAAAACTAACAAAAAAAATCCTTCTAAATTTCAACAAATAATCAAGTATAATTATTGTAATGGCATCGGCACCTAACATGTAAAACAATGTAATTTCATGGTGGCATTTTCGAAACACAAGTGGAAAAAAATACGGAGTAATTAATACAATAAACTATTGTCTTTGGTTTATAGCATTAACGGTAATTGTTTATTAGCTGACTAATACTTGTCATAACAATATGACAAAATAAAGCTTGAGGATTGGCCAAACAACGTAACACAATATTTTATAAAATATATGCCATTTACATGAAGCCATATCAAAATTCATAATTAAAAGCATCATTACAAAACCTATAGTCAATAAATCAATGTTTTTAAACCTTTTTTCAAATCGCTGCCTATAAAATAGTGCTAAAATTCCTACGGCACACTATTCTTTAAGTATAGATTTTTTTCTTATTTGCTCAATTAAATTACTAAAAATCACGTTTATAATATAATTATCAGGTCAATTAGGGGAAATTCCGAAAGGATGTCCTCAAGAGCAGGTGGGGAGGGGGTCTGCTGACATGTGGAAACCATGTGGACCGGGGGGAAAGGGGGTAAGGCATTACGATCGTCACTAATGATGGTATTTTTCACTTTTTGGATTTTCTACCAGTGAAAAGGAAAAGTGACACCAGAAGAAATATGTCCCAAACTTTCCCGAAGTTTTAAAATAAAACCTCAGGGCCAAGTCAAGAACCTTGTCTATGAAACACCTGTTGAGACTGTGGAGGACTCCCAAAATAGGACTTCATTGATCTTTGGTGGCCTCCAGCACCCAAACCGGGCAATTCCGCCTATGGGTACATTAACATAAATGGCTTGTATGGACCCATTCTACATGCCCACAACGTTTGGCAACATAGTGCTGAAACACCCTGTATAATGTGCCATGGCACCGCTCTATCAACTTCTGTAATAGCTTGCAAATAGCAATTTTTAATTACTTGTTTCTGAAGCGGGCCAATTTTACGAGAATTAGCGAGATGTTGAAAATAGAATAAATGGAACCCCTTATGGCATAAGGTTCGCGATAATATAATTAAAAATGCCACGTTCAACCACTCCAAATAATCAAATTAAGCAGGCGATGCAATTATTCTCTATGTGCCATGTGTGCATTTTGCCACGTTAAAAAAATCTAACATCTGCTTAAACTCATAAGGCCAATTGAGTGCGATGTTTCATTACGTGTAAGTGACATCTCTTTTATAAAGCATAAAGATATGAAGGGATTTTTTAACTCTCATGCTTATGCAACAAACAGTAGAAAATCAAAAAAAATAACAATGCCAAGCGTACATAATCTCACATCACACAACCCCAGTCAAACGTCCATATAATTGTCGAGACAGTGGAGATAAATATAAGGGCTTAATTCCAATGTGGTTCAAAACAAATGTGGGCTTACACTCACGTGATGGTGGACATGACTTAATGAAATATTCAGGATGTAAACTATACATCAGTCACAAAATAGTTAAAAACACTACATAAGTACAATATAAATTTCGAGGCACTAATAGTCACCCTCAGATGGGCACGGCTTTAGGGTCCTTCACACAAGACGTTTTTTTTACGTTACGTCATGACGATGCATCCTTACGGCTTGAAGCTACCGGCAACACGCTACACATTTTACGTTCTGACGTAGCTTGCAGCGCCATCAATTGAAGTCAGGCAACGAGATTTTAGCTATCTCAAACTTTGACTTCGTACTTACTTTGAACTTTGTACTTACCTCCGTACCCACACACGCGTGCTTCGATGTCGTCTGATCTTCGATGCTAGAGAAGAACGTCTGCTTTTTTCCGCTCTCTTCCCTTTGGTCCAAAATAGAAACGATCCTATTCCCCTTGCGCCCCCTTGTGTTCCCTTGCATCGTGTCGTAGTTGTCTGCTAGTGACGTTAAACGTCCACCGTAAGGCCGCACCGTAAGGTGCCTTTACCATCACTAGCGAGCACCAATCCTGGAATGCCCTACATTGCCTCACTCTCTCTACCTTTCCCCCGGCACAAATGACGTCCCCAGGTGAGAGAATGTCTACTCCGTGACCTCACATTCCAGCAGAATTTAAGTATGGTTTAATGCCAGGTTCACACCCTCCAGAAAAAAGTGAGGACCGACAAATTACGTCCGTCCGTCAAAATCTGGTAATGGATGAACATAATGTTCACACTACACGTGACCACAGTCTCTGGACAGACATACTGCGCATGTGCAGTCACCTATGGCGCCACCTGTGGTTCAAATGGGGAACCATTTTAAAACCATGTGGAGGGGCCGCCATTTTCCAGACAAGCACAGAACATAAAAAAATAGAAAGGAAACCTACTTTTTGCGTTGTGTGTAATGGGCGGTGCTAAAAACAAAAAGGGGTGGCGCATCACTATGTAAACGCCAGTGCGCATACGTGTGGCACCATAATGCACAAAAGTCTGAACCGTAGCACCTCATTGGGGCACCCATCTCAAAGGGTTAGTTACTCAATCAGAATCATAATCAAACTTGCCTACTCTGGCGGTCGAGTGGGTTACGTGCTTACCTCTTATCCTAAGATGTGGAGTTCGCTCCCTGGTCGAGGTTGGTTGAAATTTTTACTGATGGGAGAAATTCCCTCTTTCTGATGAGAGTTTAAACCGAGGTCTTGTGTTGATTGTTGCACTTTAAAGACCCCTCGAGAGGGGGTGGAAGTCCCCAGGTAGTTGATGAAGGCTTATCCCCTGGCGTTGGTTTTCAGCCTTAGTTGCAGAAATAGGACAACGTTAAAAATCAAACAAACAAACCAACAGAATCGAAATGTCACTAGAGACTATTAAAATTTTATATAATTTCAAAATGTAAAAATGTAAATTCTTTGCAAGTAACCAAACATTTCAACATGTGTTAATAAGTTAGTTAAAATCGTAAGTGACCATGTTGACAATGTCACAAACTCATAAGGCCAATTTAGCGCGATGTTTCATTACGCGTAAGTGACATCTCTTTTATACTAAAGGATAAAGATATGACTGGATTTTTAACTCTATCATGCTTATGCAACAAAGTGTAAAAAAGCCACACAAAAATAACACGTTTACAAGCATGTATTACGTAAACATAGTCTAAATCGTTTTACACTGCTTATTCATATATCCTTCTCGTGTTATAAGCTTTGTTCACATTTTTTTTTTACCTAAACATTTGTCAAATAACAGGGTTTCCAACTTGTTATGGCCAACTATCTAGAATAACTGCCATGTTATACTTACATATTATTTTGGAAAACGCAGTGAGCATATATAACAGAAGCAAAATAATATGAAATTGGATGGTTGCCATCGTGAAAAGCTGAGGGTAGCAACGCCATGTAGGAAGCTAGCTAAGTGCCATGATGGCTGATCTAGGAAAATGTATTGGCACTTGGCTAACGTTGCGTGGCCCCATAAATGTTAGCCCTCGTTATTCCCAAATATCGTTCAGGCAATGGTCTGTAAACAAAGATTGATTGAAGGGAGAAGACAGAAGACATATAGGTTTGTCCTCAATGTGATTGGTTAGCAATGTCTTGACACAACAATATAAGACATTACTAAGCCTAAAAGATAAACACGAAAAGCCCAATCTTATACGATATAACACGAGATATAGCTCCTGCTGGATTCACCAAGGACACGGGCTAATATGTTGGTCAAGGCACATTCGATGGACATATAGTATACAGTAATGGTCAACTAGATGCTGAATCGTGACATTTTATGAGAGCATCATGGTGGGATTTAAAAGAAAAATATCTTATTGAACACTAAGACCTTTAAAATGATCTTTAAAATACACCGTGTTTCAGATAATGTACTTTCAAATTAATTTTCAAAATGGATTTAGATGGATTTATTTTCATACTATGATGAAGGGGATGAAGAGGATGAAGGGGGGCATTGGGGACAGATCCCCTCCGAAATTTGAGAAATTTTATACATTTTTTAAGGTTATTCGGCAAAATATAAAAGGAGAATTTAACTTTTGCATTATTAAAAGAGTGATTTTTTGTCCTAGAAATTTGCAGTTTTAAGCACGAAATATGCAATTTAGAAGGTAAAAACGTGATTTTTTGTATTAAAAGTGCAATTTTCTCAAGTAAACATATGAAAAACTTTTCAGTAAAATTTCAGATTTTTCTGTTTTAGAAATGCGATTATTATGCATAAAAAGTGCAGTTTTTCTTATTGCATTTTAATTATGCAGGAAAAGTGCGTTTTTTCCATGTTTAATTAAAAATACGATTTATTTTAAGGTAGAATTCCACCCCAAGATTTTGGACTCTTATCACCTCCCAAATGTGATGACATTTGCGGCCTTGTACAAATATAACATCTCGTATCTCAAATATATTGTAATATTACATAAAAAAAAACTAGTAGTTTCATTTCAAACATAAGTGCAATTTCAAGTTTTGGTATGCCCATAAGCAAAAGTCATTAAAAGAGCAATTACATAAAAAGCATTTGCATTGTGAAATTAAGTTAAAAGGTTGTAGACGAAATTACGAAATGCTTTACTCACATATTAATAAAAATAATTTGATTTGACAACCATTAATGTATATTTCTAACAAGTAAAATTAATTACAAGACGGTCACTCTTTGTAATGAAATAAATAACTCTGTAATGATTCATTTTCTTTTTTTTTTAAGATCTTTTGGGATTACGTTTGGCACAAGTTGAGATAAACTAGAAAAATATAATTTTTCAATTACTTGATAGTTATTGTCAATTACGTATGGTGCAATTATGGGAATTGGATATAATTGTACTTATTTTCAGCTGAAATAGAAGAAACATACATTAATTATTCAATGTTTGATAGAAGTAGAATTTGAAATTCATTGCTTCAACATAGTAGATGTGCAACGGAATTTTATTCTCTCGGTGTACCTTATTTCTAAACCTATTGGCAAGATGGAAGAAAAAACCATTAAGAAATCCAGTGAAACAGAAAATGAAGGAATGTTGCTTTATTGCAACTTCCCTGTGTGTAGCTGATGAAATGTTATTTCCAGTATGTTTTCAACTCATAAATGTATAGGCACATAAAACCATCACCAACTATTGCTACCTGCAATAGCTAAGCCAAACGTATAAGGAAAATTATCAAGTTCGTCTCTCATACAAATAGGGCAATTCGTATTTTCAAATAAAAAAAAAATCCAGAAGAAAGAGTAGTACATATATATTTATCAACAATAAAATGGTACATGTAGGCATGTGCAATGAAATCAAATGGGACCTAGTAGAGAATGTGTTTGCTATAGTAATCTTCGGTACAATTTCTTATGAAGCAATTTCAAATAGCTGTTACTTTTCGTTTTTCCGAAAAAGTTCTTACAATTACGTGGTAAGGTGAGGAAAATCGATTTTTTATCAAACGGTTTCTTTATTTGAGATTTTCATAATAATTTTTGATTAATATTTTTTAAGGATTTATCTGATTCAGCAGTCGATATTTTATTTTCGCTGAAGTAACATAAATGATAATCTAATCAAGATTTGTTTGCTGTATTATTAGGTCTACTGAAATTGGATTGGGAAAAACTAATTAAAATATACACCGTGATCCAAAAAAAATGATGCCAAAAATAATAAAAAATGCACTTTTTGACCAGTCCTTCTCAGGAAATTCTTTCAAAAACTTTCTTGCACTAAATTTCTTATTTTCGCGTAAAAACTTGCGAATTTGCTATGATTGAGCAGACGGATTTCTCGGCTGTGCCATTTGCAGGGAAATCAGTGAAATAAAAAATTATGCTGACGTGCAGTGCCACCTACATGAGGAAAATTTGAAAGATTAGTAACAAAAGTACACAACTGGAAAATTTCATTAAAATTATTTTACTTTTAATTAAGTTACAATGAATTATATTTTGGCATCGTTTGTTTTGGCTCACTGTGTATACAAACAATATACAAACTGAACTTGAAAAATGCCCTCTATAACTATTATTAATAAAATAAGGATGATTTCAATAAAAAGTTAAGCTGAAAATCTGTTCTTGAGTAAGGAAAATAAAGCGATTTATAACATTTGTAAAAAAAAAATTTTCGATTTAAAATATACATACATATATCTCAAGACACATTTTCAGACAAATACTGCAAATACATTCCATAGTACATCTATACCTCGCTATACGGCTGCTCTTTATACGGCCTTTCTCTATAACGGCCTTTTTTAATTATGGCGCTTTTTCGATTTACGGCCCACAATGTTTCGTTATAACGGCTAAAAAAATGCTGTAATTAAAGAAAGTGGCCAAAAATGTGATAAGTTACCCCAATTTGCTCAAACAAGTTCGGAATTGGTTTACAATAAAACAACTTATGGGTTTCACGTCGTTTAATAAGGAAAAAAACGAAAATCACAATGCAGAAAGAATTGATTTCTTATACGGCTTTTCGCTTTACGGCCAATATTTCCGGAACGTATCTAGGCCGTAACGCAAAGTATGGGTGTACTAGTTGAGTAACTTTAAATTTACATTTAACTACCGTAATTTTATCCGCTTGACCAACAATCTTAGTCATGTGACTCCTAATGAAGATTTTTCTCATGAATTCCTTGCAGTCACACTCATGTTCAATGCACTTTTCATGTTAAGTGATTTTTATATCCTTATTTGTGAAGGCCATTTTAAGTTGAAAAGTCTATCTTCAGAGTGTTGAAATGTAAAAGCCAAGCTGAGTGAAGGGATGCATCGCTAATTTATAAATGGGGAATTTCCCTGTTTACTTTTAGTCACATGACCTGCATTTTGAATTTGGAGGGAAGATTTAAAGATATGAACCTTAAAAATTAATGTACCTTCAATGTAACTGCAAGTTACTTCAGTTTGACATGCAAGTAGCTAGTAATTCATGTACCTGCTCCATGTGTAACTCTTATGTCCCCTTAAAATTAGTCTGTAACCTCAGTGTGAAACGTTTTCCTTATACATATTATAAAAATGTACTTTGTAAACTTACATCAATATATTTTCTTACCAATATGACAACTGCGGTATAACAACTCGAATATAGCTTGCTTTTTAGTATCTAATTAAAATTAATATGTGAATGTACGTATATTGTGTTCAGCTGTCAGTTGTCGATAAACATACTTTATAATTTAATATTAATAACTTTAGATGCTTTCATTATTATTATGTCATTAAAATAGCCACAGATGTATCAATAACAATATTAATGTCACTTAGGCTTATATAACTTTTTGTATTCTTCTGGATGACACGATAAGTTTATCAAATGTGATCTTGCAAATATGTATAAGAGAGACACGTTTTCGCGCAAAAAAGCTGCAAATATGATTGGATTTTCCCGCCCATAACAATTTTATTAAGGTCAGTGGAGAAATATTACATCCCTCGCAAGACTGCGTGCCCATTTTCCCCATTTTGCCCTTTCCTACTCCTCGGGCAATTCAACAGGTCAATTGGCTATATTAAGAAAATAAACAAGCGACATATCCCATTAGTTTTGCAATTATTTGTCGCCCACCTAATAACAAATAATTGAATGTTGCCATTTACTGCCATCATAACGAGTAATAGAATTTTTATATACAACGTGGGGCAACATAATGAAGTCATTAGACGTTCCCAAAACAATGTGCCATTTGGCTTTCTCGCCTCATGCCATCATACGTGAGGTACAAATAACAGATTCCCAATAGATGCGTAAAAAGAATGCTGAATAATCAACCTATACAAACGAATTACCAAAAGGAAGAAAATTTACACGAAAATCTATTGAAAGCGAACAAAAAACAATAGCCAACATACACGATCATCAGAAGCCTGGATGCTGCTCAAACTTGAATTATTTTGACATCGTTTTCCCTGGGGTTTTTGGAAACATCTCTAAGAATCTACCATGATGGGGATTTGCTACCGTAAACACTTTGCCTTTTCTAGCGTAAAGGAGTAAGATGATTCCAGACTGTGCCATGCAATTTTTTTAATATCTTTGCATTTACCATGGAAATGAATTTATAAAAAATGATACAAAATAATATCTTTCTACTTTGGCCATCTATTTGAATATCCCTTAATTTAAAATAGTCTTTTTCCCCTCCCCCAAAATAGAGAAATTATACTTTAGGGGCCATTCAAACAGGACATCCCCGAAATTACTTTAAAATTTGACCCTCTCCTCTATACCCCCAATCCCCTGTCCACACGGTGTCCATATTAGTCCAGACCACCCTTCTTTCCCTCATAGCCGTCCTTAATTTTTATTAAAGTTGGGTGTCCAGAAAATTTGTTTTATCATACAAAAACACATTTTATTAATTTCCAAGCACCTGTCTCACTGACAATTTCACGACAATTTCCATACATTTTTGATTAACGGAAATTTACTGACCTCGAAGGTAAATTCCAGCATTAAATCGATGTCTAAACACAAATTTAGACATAATTCCCGATTTTCCCGAGGTTTTAAAATTGTAAGTAAATTTGGGACGGTGAACACATTTTTCTTGTGTCCCTTTCACTTTTCTTTAAAACTCAATTAATTAAACGTAAAATCCAAAAATTGAAAATTACAATCATTAGTGGACGCCCATAATGGCTTTACCCTCTCTCCCCCTGTCCACATGGTTTTCACATGCCAGAAGATCCCCCCCTCCCTCCGGTCCCGTTCTTGAGTACTTTCTTTTGGAATGGTCCCTTAGCATCTCTCATTTATAAGCAAAATAAATGGCCCAATTGCAAACGCAATAAACCAACTTAGGCACCAATGGACCATACTTAAAATTTCCAACCAAGTAATTTTTGATTGTTTTCTAAGAAAAACTTATTTAGCCATTCAGAGGTTCTTCGATCAAAGCATAAATGAAAATATCGTCAGTAATTCCAAAAATCGTTTTATAATGACATTTCAGAAGCAGCGATGCGTTTATAAGTGCAAATCAAGTTAATTCTTGAGCAGTGAAAAGCACTTAAGGCTAGTTCACACCAGGCCAATTATGCAGCGAACTTTCTGGAAATGACATCGTTTCAGCCAAAAATTATGTACTTTTAGACGCTAAATTGAACGCAGTGACAAAAACTACTAAGTTTTTCTTTGGTAAGCTTTTAATAAGTACTTTACAAAAAATGCTGCTAGTGACATTACCCCAAAACCCTTCTAAGAGACTTTAAAAACCATTTTAACCTAGCAATAAAGCAGAGCAGTCTGGATGATAAGACTCATTTATAATTAAATTTCGCATAAAATTATTATAAAAAAAAAGAAATTTCCACATATGGAAATACAATAGGCTATATCAGATTATGTGTATTTATCTGAAAACATTTATGGTCTTAAATAGCGACTATAGAAGGTCTCAAAAATGGATATAAAAATATTGGACATGCACTTATGATATAAAAGCACACGCATAGTCATATACTGTATTCGTATATATGATAAATTATTGGATAAAATGTCAATTATGTTCATATCCATAATTATGCATATTTACATAAATACATTTTAAACATAACATTAATAATTTTTGTTCATAAAAGTATGTTCAAATATCTCCATACATGATATTTCCCACATACATGAATAACTATGAACAGTATTGACCAATTTGTAACCTGTTTTTCACAAATAAGTAAATTAGGAATACAAATAAAACAACTTGATAAATAATTTACATAAATAAATTAAAAAAAGTGTTATTTATGAAAACTTACCATGCTCAACCAATTATGGAATCATTATTTATAAATATTATTCATATGAACAAATGCTCTTAGGGGTCCTCAGCGAGGATGAGTCGTGAGTAACCAAGATGTATTTTCAGTGAAAAAACATCGGAATGACATATTCATTAAGATAGAAAAAAATATTTTTCCATCATTCATCATACAGGATCAGATTTGTCAGTGCATAGCTGCAAATCGTGCCATTTAATAAAAGTTTCGGTTTTTTTAAGCCATATTTCACATTATAAGCATACTTCAACAGGGTGTGGATATCCCTTCCTGTCTAACCAGCAAACCACAGAATAATGAATGATAGAATCGCAAAAAAATATATAAAAATATAAACACCCAGAAAAAAACAGCGAAATATTTTTTTCATATATCATTCACTAATGGCTAGCGTAAGACCAATTGTCAGAAAACCGGAAGCTATCAACCACAACTCGTGCTTTATATAAATGTTGTGAGTATGCCGCAATAAAGAGACGATACTGGAGGTAGTCGCCAATGTACAATGACTGGCATAGAAGTCAATACTAAACTGAAATTGATCGTTTCAATAAATAAAAAGAAATACCTCCAATGTCCCCAATACGGCAATAAATTCAAGATGGTTTTGATAAGTGGCATCGTAGCGAAAAAAACATTCAAAAGCCTGAAACGTGACGACAAACAAAAGTTCATTTCTAGAAATACAAAAAATACAAATAGTACAGGAATGGCGAACTTTTTTCTGCTGTAACAAACCAGGAATGAATAATAATATGACTGGAAACAAACGTTATCATAAACAATTAACTTTAAATAACACTGTAATTAAGCTACTGAAAATAGAATTTTAAATCAGAACACCGAATTTGGAACAGAATGCACGTGCAACGTTAAATGCGCACGCGCGGTACACGTGGCATGCACGTGTAATTCCATTTATTCAAATTTTTGAATAAATAATAAAAATTCAAATACAATTATTTTAAGTAATTGCTCGCTGTCTAATTGAAATAATCAATCGTAAGTTATCATGTAATTATATGAAAGAAAAGCTATATTAGGTTTATGATAATTTCTTCTTAAGGCAATTATCTGTTTATACAAATGCAGTGCATTGCATGACACCACTCGTTTTATCTTCGGCAATACTATCTTATTATGGAAATTATGAATATGAAATTAGCACGAAAAACAAACAAATTATATTTAAAACGGAATAGTTGATAAGGCAGACAAATATGTCGCCAACAACGCTGAATGCTCAATCCTTGAATCATTATAAATGTTAGGAATTAAAAATACTATCTTAAAATACATACTGAAGACAAATATCAATACTATGTTTACAACTCCACGACCATGAATGTGTTTTTGCGATGTTGCTATGACATCAACTCAACCCTTCAGAAAATAAATTAAGCATATGAAAGCACGTTTCAATAATCCAGAAAATTCGTTGGAACATACAAAGGCCAATCCTATAAATTTCCAAGCACCCGCCTCGCTACCAATTCCATCTCGAAGGGGAATTTCAGCATAAAATTGATGTTTAATACAAAGTTAGGCACAATTCCCGACTTTCCCGAGGTTTTAAAAATTCAAGTACAATGGCGAGTCAAATGAAAGTGAGCCAACCCACTTTTGGTCCATTATCTGCAACTCGTGTGCATAGCAGGCAGCTCTCATTTACGAAAGTGATACGTTGTTGTGAGGATAACAGTTTTTTAGTGCTCTCAAACAGTGGGTTGAAAACGGGTCCTGCTCATTATGGACGTGCCAAAAGAGGAACAGCGTGGTGTGGACCGATTTTTGACAGCTGAAGGCGTTTCCCAACACGACATTAGTCGTCGTATGGCTGCTGTGTACGGCGAACATGCTTTTCATTGGCCACTGTGAAGCGTTGGAGCAAACGGTTCAAAAAAGGACGTTGCAGTTGCAAAGACGATCCAAGACTGGGCAAAAGCCACGGTTCAAGTGGGGAAATGCTGCAACATCCACCCTACAGCCCCAGCCTTGTGATTTCCACATTTTTGGGCAATTGAAAAAACAGCTCTAGGAACTCGATTTATGTCGGACAATGACGTGGAGTCAGTTACAGACATCCTAAAGCAGCTACCTAAGCACTTTTATCAGAGGGGAATCACGCGCATCGTTAGTCAGTGGGATAAATGTTTAAATGCTCATGGCGACTACTTTTAAATAAAGTACTCAGTTTGCCAGATATTCGCGTCGGCTCACTTTCATTTGACTCGCCCTTGTACATTTGGGACTGGGGACACATTTAATCTGTTGTCCAATTCCCTTTTCACTGACCTTTAAAACTTAATTAAACAGAATATCCAAAATCTGAAAAATGTCATCAATATAGAAGACGTCCATAATGGCTTCCACTCTTCTTCCTCCTTCCCCCTGAACCACATAGTGTCCACATGCGAGTAGACCCCCTACCCCCTCTTGAGATTGTCTTCTCTGAATGGCCCAAAATTTGTCAGAAAATATATTGATTGTATATTTCACAACAGTTTTGTTTCAGAGTTTCGTCTAAAACTACAAAGTGCTCAAAATGTTTAGAAGGGTAAAAGGGTCTTGCTATCATAAAGTCTAAAAACCACTGCCTTAAGAAAATCTGAAAACAACAATCTAGATGTTCCATTGATGATTTTCGTCATACTGTAAAAGTAACAAAGGCAAAAAGCGGTCAAAAATCGTTTAACATGAGCAGTACGAGTGCCACGAGCAATTATTTTCTTGGTCCATTATTGTTGACCAAAAGCATGATTGTCATGACCTTAATCTCAACAAACCCCTGTCATAGAGGATGCGATCAATAAAATAATGAAACCTTTTTGGCAATGAACAAAAAATACCCTGAAAAGGGAATAAAATAGAAGAAATTTTATATAAGATGGTCAATGAACCCCCTTCAGCGAAGAAGGCTCAATGCTCACGACGAGAATCCGATCTGGCTAAGTCAGATAAATATAAAAAACTCAATGGATTGTAGCGAAGAAAATCCACGTGATTGAATGCGGCAAACCGAAGAAGATATCCAAGAATTCAACCTAAGAATGGCTTTGATGGTGGACAAAATGGTTTTCTTTTATCGACAGTAAAATACAGCCTCATTGGGCAAATGAAAGCTTTTTTTCAGAAAAACGCCGTCCGTGAATGTGTTTTAGCGATTGGGAAGACTCTGGAAAGATTTATATCCACTGTAAAAGATTCAATATTTCAAAAGCAGTTTTTAATGCTTAAAATAATATTATTTTTAATGAAAATTGTTTTTAAATTAAATCGACTAGATATTTTCCAATTATATAATTTAAGCCACTCAAAAAACCTTTTGACAATTAATTCGTGTAATTTAAGTAAAATTTAAGGGAATCGTGTAATAAAATCATGTAATTAAAATTAATCCATACTTTTATATATTTTGAAAAATAGGTAAAGCTTGCGCCATAATAAAGTTATGAGTTTGCTTAAGTTTGGATGACACCATTGGCCACTTTTTTAACGTTTAGATTATTTTCAATCTTTTCGTTTAAATCAACCTTTAAAGAGAAATCGTGATTATCACAATGAAACATGTTTTGGATTGTTCAGGCCATGTACAAAAAATTTTTAAGCAATGGAGTATAATTTTATGGTAATATTAGACCATGACTAGTAATATGTGAATTATTATTATTTATATAAAAAACCATAAAAAATCTACAATTTTATTTTCTCATAAGTGTTCGTTTGTCATTTAAATATTTCATATATTTACTTTAGTTTCTCGAAGAAATGTCAGTGACCCAATAGGCATGAAGTTTAGTTTGACAGGATTTGCTTGTCAAAAACTTTAAGTGTAGAGCTTTGGGGTATCACTACCAAAAATGCGAGACAAATGACAAATTCTCATTTTAGTGAGCTCTGTTTGATGTATAACATCCACTGGAAAGTGACTAAAAAAGGATCACTGCAGTATGCATTATGATATTGCAGGCTTAATGTGCCAGGCATACACATACAATGATCTGACACGATTACTAACTGGCAAGATGAATGCAAAAACGTTTACAGCAGCCTAATGCATATCATGGAGAACGATATATCACTGAGTTTTGCGACAAAGTTGGGGTGAAAAAAATACTGGGGAAATATGAAACCATTTGTTTCAACGTGTTACATTGGAGGAAATAATATATTGCATCCAAGTCTTTAAATGTTTTCATGTTTTTTTGTATATTCAGATGCCTTTTTATTTCCGAAAAAGTTGTAACTGAAGCAAATAATTGAAGCATAGAAGTATTTGCGAAAGTTTCTCTATAACCACATATATACATACTACAGAATGATTTACTAGAATTGTCACTAAAATTCAGTTTCTTGAGAATTAATACATAAATATTTTATTTTTAAAAAATTGTTGGGATTTTATTTTTATTGTTTAATCTTGTTCTTAGTTAATATTTTTCAAAGCCATAAACAACCTTCTAAATTCGCTGTCTAGTTATTCAAAACTTGTTGTGGACTATCCAATGTATATGATGAGAAGGAAGAAGGCAGATGTTTTTCACCTAAATTGAGGGGCGATCACGTCGTACAGGATGATTCATATTCAGAATATAGAGATGGTCCAGCGTAGGGCAGCCATATTTGTTAAGGGCAGTTATCAGCAGCTCTACTCCCTAAATTGGGACATGTTGAGGTCCAGACGCGAAAAGTTATCTATGAGGTTATTAAAATGTTTTAATCTTTCTCGTAATTAAAATATATGAATGCCTAACGACCACTATAGGAGTAGACATAATCACTCAAATCCTTTGACCGAGCTTCTTGCCAAGACGGATGCTTACTATTGGTCCTTCTTTTTGCATGCGATTAGACGATGGAATACTGATGAATGTCCACATTTAGTAAAAATTCAATCTAACAATGACTTCTAAATAAGGGAAATTCTGACGTAGGAACATTCTCCTGAGATGGTTGGGTACGACCCTCCTTCCATGTGCCATTTTTTTGCTGACCATAGAGCACTGAGTGGAATTAAATCGAATTTTGTTAAAACAAAAGGCAAATTGCAAATCTTTTTAACGTCAATATAATTATTCATAAAATACAGTTTACCTACAGTTTTAGTTTTGATAATTTGAATTAATACTTTTATCATTGATATATCACCAAATGAAACATCGAATATCCCCAAAAATCCCTGGGTGGATCCAGTCCACCACATTGTGGCTGCCAAGCTGGACACTCCAGGTTTCCAATTGGTCCACCATCCACCCTACTCACCTGACCTGGCCCCTTCTGACTATTATCTGTTTCCAAACCAAGGGTCATCGTTTTAATGACCTTGCTGATATCAAACATGCTGCTGAGAGCTGGTTTTGGGCACAGTCACAAGAATTTTATTTACTCGGCCTAGAAAAGCTGTAGCAAAGACCTGAAAAGTGTATCACTCTCAGGGGGGAGCATGTTGAATGAATGTATACTTTCATAATTTTTACTTTTTTATTTCTTACCAAAGCCAGGAACTTCTCAGCACCTCCTTGTATTTACAAGTTTTCACTTTTTGTAATATGTTGATACATATGTATACTACATTTCCCATTTATATTCCACCCCAAGTCTTGATCTCCTTGGAAATTGTTATGAGTGTAAACAGACGTTTTAAACTTACGATCTCAAATTTTTGATCGTTTAAGTGAGTTTCGAGACCTTAAGCACCTAAAGATTTATTCGATCAAGTTTTTTGTAAAAGTCTTTCATGTCGCTGGTTAAACACAGTACTATAAAAACAAGTTGATTTGAAATTTCCTACGTGCACAGGAAGCAATTCAATTTGCGTGATAATTTAACCACGACCATATATTTTTTTTTTCTTCTCTAAAGTTGGTTGTCTAAATGACGTCATATGGCACACGTAGTTTCCTTCCTGGCAAAGACAAGGAGCATGCAACCCCTTTCACTTCCCTAACCGCTTCCACCACTGCCTTTCATTGATAAGAAACGAGTGTTTCGTTCAGATATGAACAAGCCTTCATGCTTTGCTACAGTTTATTTGGGATCTTGTAATTCATCAGAGCTTTGTTGATGCTCGTGGCTCCCTATTCTGCCACAAGAAGCCATCCCAACAGGTCGAGGGAATCGAGAAATGCCATTATTTATAGAGGGTAATTACCTAGCGCATTGCCTTCAAAACACATTCTTCAGCACGTACGAGGCTTTCAGCATCTCAACTATGAAATATAACTTAAGTGCAGATGGTGTTGGAGCAATGGAAAAAAAAGGGGAATAATGCTTGTTTGCAAATGAGAAATAAAAGCGAATGTAGCTGCCCTTGCACATCTATCCGATAAGCAAAATTAACTAATGGACTTAAGTAAATAAGCCAGTGGAAAATTACTCCAAACCCCTCTCAAATTATTTCTTAATGGGTGCCTGTTGTGTAAATTTCAACCGATTTGGATCATGCTAAACGACCAAATACGAGATGAAAATATTACATCGTCAATTCCGCTGAGAAAAGACAATGGAAAATGACATTAAAACGCTTAAATAAATAAAGGTTCAGAAATACTAACTCCGTTGAGAGGTTACCGAAATAGAGGTTTTCAAGAGTGTAAAATATCTTGGCACAATATCTTCGTCAATCAGGTGTAATGAAGAAAATGAATTGCTAAGAATATTGTGAAGTGATATTTTATTCACAATCAAGTCAATTCAACTTAGTACCCTACAGTCAGCAAATAAATGTCATATGGTAGGGGGGAATCGTACCTAATCCTTTCAGGGGAATGCTCCTACGTTAGTAGCGACTTAGACATAATTGTTAGTTAGAATTTTTATTAAATCTGGACTTTCACCAGGAAGGTTACGTCTAATCACAATCAAAAAGAAGGACCAATAGTAAGCATCCTTCTTGGCAGGAAGCTCGGTTAAAGGATTTGAGTGATTATGTCTACCCCTAAACTGGTCGTTAGGCGTTAAAATATGGGAAACAAAATGTGAATTACAATAAAAATTGCAACGTTTGAATAACACCATAGGTAACTTTTCGCGTTTGGACTTCAACGTGTCCCAATTTAGAGTGTGGATCATTTTTGCCATACTCGCGGAATGTTGGCAATCGTCTTTAACAAATCTGGCTGCCCTACGCTGGACCATCTCTATATCCTGAATATGAACCATCCTGTAAGGTTTCCAAACACAATATTCCAACATAGGGCGAACCAGAGTTGCGTAGTCAGTTTCCTTAACATTTTCCGCACATTCTCGAAATACGCGTTGAATGAATCTAAGGCGTTGGTTCGCTGCACCAACAATTTTTTGTGAAATTGTGATTCCAAGAGATAATTTCGTTAATATAAACCCCCAGATGCTTGACAGTATCAATGACAGCGGGTTGAATATCCTCCAGAAAGTACGGAGGTTGGCAAGTATTCCGCTTACGAGAGAAATGCACCACTACGCATTTCCCCTTATTTAACTTCAACTGCCATTCATCGCACCATGAAGCCAGTACGACGAGATCACCCCTCAATTTAAGTCAGAAATACAGCTTCACTTCATTAAGACGCACATTGTGGTCCTGGATTTATTCAGGGGCTACGTCTATCCGAGGGTGTGATAAATAAAATTCTTTCGATTTTTCCCTCTGCGTGCGACTCTCGCGAGTCTTAATAGCAAGCTTATTTTTGAGTTGATCATAACAATAAAAGCTATTTTAAAATGGTAATTTGCTATGTTTTTCGTAACGATTTCAATTAAAATATAATCAAGGAAACGAGACTTTGATCAGTTTTTTTATTTTTGTTTTGGGGCTGGTTTTCATAAATATCTGATGAGTGAGTTTAATATTCAAGTAAACAGTAGTGGACCATTCACCTCCAATTTAGGGGTGAATGGTCATGCATCTTTTACGAACACTGCCTCTACGAGATAAAAAATAATTTTATGCAAATTAAAATCAATGTCATCATGAATTTTCCATAAGTGTATAGTGTGCAATTACAACCAGCGTGCTTAAGCATGCAGTCAGCGCCCTATGTATATTAACAGTATAAGTATATAGCGCATCAAAATATAAATTAAAAATGATACTTTCATTAAAATTTAAGTAGGAGGTATACAACATTTTAAACGTATCTTTGATTTGCTTTAGTAAGCATACTTATCAAAACGAGCTAATGTTTGAATTAAAATTTCCGGCAAATGCAAATTTATAATAATAATATACTTCATAACGAATGCGTGGATGGCCAATTTGAAATGAATAGTAAATAAAAGCCCACATGTGGTGGACAATTAAATGTGGCTGAAAGTCAAGTATATTGTGGAATTCGGGGAATTCAAGGAGTTGACCTGAGCGCGGATGGCGCCAGGTCAAGGGCGTTAAGGAATTCCAGTAA
>JAQGAE010000428.1:0-37569 GCA_034696685.1 Julus scandinavius | reverse complement strand
CTTGTCCCCTCCTCCCTGGACATTTACTTGTCCCCTCCTCCCTGGACATTTACTTGTCCCCTCCTCCCTGGACATTTTCTTGTCCCCTCCTCCCTGGACATTTTCTTGTCCCCCATCCCCGGACATTTTCTTTTAATTAATTCCTTCCCCCCTTTCCACCTCCCCGATTTTTTAATTGAGGGGAGGATCCTGAGATTTTTGAATTTCAAATCTTGGATTTATGAATTTGAGATTTTGGATTTCTGAATTTCAGATCAACTGCTCCCAAGATGGACACGTCTGAAGACAGTGTGAAGGACGAGCTATGTGGCATCTGTTCCTGGAGGCCTCGCTACTTACAGAAGTTGGCCCACCACCGCATTTTCGCCGCATCTTACGTCATCATCGGTGTAGTCCAAGGCATGATTTACGCCTACTTCAACGGGGTGTTGACCACGATGGAAAAGGCGTTCGGCATCCCTAGCCAGACGATGGGCTTCATCCTCTCCGGCAACGACATCAGTCAAATCCTGTGTGGTGTCCTGGTCACGTACATTGCCGGTCGTGGCAGCCGTCCCACGTGGTTGGCCATCGGGATGATCATGTCCGCAGCCTCCTGTTTCATGTACGTCACGGCACAACTGCTCTGGGATGGCAGTGTTTCAGTCTCCAACAGAGCATCCTCCCATCAACACCATGCCCTTTGCATGGCGAACTCTGAAGACACCTCGCTCTCCAATAACACCCACTTGGTGAGCCAATCCTGCGACGGTTATGCCTCCAATGTCCCGGTGATGATCATCTTTTTCGCTGGTCAGTTCATCTCTGGAGTGGGCAGTACCACCATTTTCACCCTGGGGCTTACATACATGGACGACAGCGTGAAGAAAAGTGCCTCTCCTCTCTATCTGGGTAAGGACCGGTCACTAAGTAACATCCTCCAGAAATTAGAACTTACTTATAATTTGGACGTGAATTTCCTTACAGCGATAACTGGAGCTCTGCGGTCCTTGGGACCAACACTGGGCTACGTCATGGCATCGTTACTTCTCAATATTTATATCGACCCGCAAAGTGAGCATTAATAATCTTATTTCAGATGTATTACTTTCACAAATCTTGAGATAGGATAACTTATTTCAATTTCTGAGAGGGTGGACCCATGGGTGAAGCCACATACAGAACTTAATGGGCCATCATATGATGGAGGTACTCATGAATGTTCAATAAATTTGTAAGGTTTAGGGGTCATTCCAAGGGGGCCCATCCCCCACCCCCTTCCACCTGTCCACGTGGTGTCCATTTTAGCCAAGGCCCTCCCTTTCCCCCATGGACGTCCTTAATTTTATTCAAAAGTAGGGTGTCCAGAAAATTTGTTGGAACATACAAAGGCCCATCCTATAAATTTTCAAGCCCCAGTCTCATTGCCAATTCCACGACAGTTTTACAGATTTTTTATAATTAACCGAAATTTCCTGACCTCGAAGTAAAATTCCAGCATAAAATCAGTGTTTATCCCAAATTTAGGCATAATTCCCGAGGTTTTAAAAATTCAAGTATATTTGGGACTTGGGGCACATTTCATCCTGTGTCCATTTCACCTTTCACTGACTTTTAAGACTCAAACAGAAAATCTAAAAACTGAACATTAGTAGACGTCCATAATGGCTTTCCCTCCCCTGTCCTCATGGTGTCCACATGCCAACTGACCCCCTTCCCCTACCCCCTCTTAAGGACGTCTTTTTTGAATGGCTCCTTTCGCTGACCTTTATTACTAAAACAGAAAATCCAAAAACTGAAAAATATCATCATTAGTGGACGTCTTTAATGGCTCCCCGCCCCCTTCCTCCCCCCTGTCCACATGGTAGCAGACATCCTCCCTCCCCTACCCCCTCTTGAGAACGTCCTTTTGGAATGGCCCCTAACATTGAAAGGGCAAGTGTCGTTATAAAACAACGGCTTGACAATTACACGTGTGTGTAATTTTTTTCAATATGAATAATTTTTCTCAATTTTAATTTGGATTTTCCAAACCGGTATTCACATAGATTTGCTAACTCCATTAGCGATTACTCGCAATTACTTAACTCAGTTATTGTACCGATTACTGCATAATTTGAGATTGTTAATCGTCAATTAACTGTTGTGGATTTAAACATTATGCAATTTCTTATCACGCTTGGATGTTAGAACTAATCCTCGTTTTCGTGCATATCTTTAGCCAAACCAGAATACACCAGACAAGATCCAAGATGGTTGGGAGCGTGGTGGTTAGGATTTCTGATAATTGGTTCCACCCAATTGGTTATTACATTTCCAATGCTTCTATTCCCAAAAAAATTACCGACGAGATATCGCAACACGTCCACTAACAACGATGGAAATAAAATGGAAATTATTCAAGAAACAAAATTAGAAGCTCCCTCATTCCATGGTAAACCCCATTTTTTTCCATCAATTCTTTGATTATGTTACTTGAACTTTTTGACACATTTTTTTACTTTTACAGATTTCTTAGCAACAATGGGCCGAATTGTACAAAATCCCTTAATTATTCTTCACGTTTTATCAATTGGACCATTATTTTTGGGATTGATAGGGTAGGCAAATTATGATTTTTTTTAATTTATTTGAAATTTAACAAATATAATGAAATTTTACTGTAACCAATTCTTATCACTTCTGATCAGATAGAACTGTAATATCATGGAAAGTGTTTCAAATGTTGTGTTAGCCCATTTTTTGCGAGGAGGACCTGTCCAAGATACCTGTAACACCAGTAGTTGTACAGGGTGGCCGCCAAAAAAAGAGGACATTTTTTTCATAAATTCGTAACTGTTTTGTTTTTTAATCAAAGTAAATCCAATTTTGCACTCTTGTTTTGTGGCCACCCTGAAGTTTGAAATTTATACACTTGTACTTACGGCGATGATTCTGCAAATCATTTTTCACAGATATTCAACGTTTCTGCCCAAGTATTTAGAAGCCAACTTTGGTCAAACTTCTTCTCAGTCATCCCTGACATCAGGGACGGCAGGAACGATGATGATGATGGCGGGTGTATTCGTCGGTGGATTGATAATTTGGAAATTTAAGCCTCGTGCCCTTTATATCTGCATCTCTTCGGGAGTACTAGATTTCATGTTTGCTATTGGTCTATTCATTCTCATGAACTTCAAATGTGACAGTGGAGCATTTGAGGGAGTGAATTTCGACGATGGAAGGTCAATATTTGAAAATGTCTGTTTTGAATCCATAACTATCATAAAAGCTTACTAATTAACATAATTGATTTGTAATTAACTTAGAATCACGTTGAGCTCCAACTGCAATCAAACTTGTGACTGTGCTGTACATTTCGACCCCGTTTGTTTAGGGTCCAAAAACTATTTATCACCTTGTTCTGCAGGATGTACAGAAATGAGTAGCACACCTGGTGGAAAAATGGTAACGTTCTTGTTAACAGTCATGTTGCAATACCAGAAAAATCAGGGTCCATTAGTGACAACTTGTTTAATAAGGAATGTAAACTATGTCACAAGTGGGCAATTTATTCAAGAAATTTTGATTAAAAATCATTGAAACGAGTCATTTCATTCGTAGCAAATATAAACAAATTTGAATTTGTGTTTATAAATATGAGAAAATATCGTTCCTCAAGAGGGGGTAGTGGGGGGTGGGGGAGAACCATTATGGGCATCCACTAATGACGTCTACCAATTCCACACTTAAAAATACAAATTTCAAGATTACATTTCCTAAATTTATGAAAGATGACTTCCATCATTCTACTAAATCTTGTAATTTCTCATGTTTTAGGAATTTAGAAACTGCGCTTGCAATCTGATGAATCCTTTAGAAGAAATTACAAATTCCACTTTTTCTAATGGACACCAAACTGCTCAAATGGGTTACTGTCCTGGTTCCAGGTCCAACTGTTATTACTTCTGGCCCTACATCTCAGTATTAGCATCTCTGAAATTTATCGTCGCTGCAACACGAACTGGCAGTATTCTTGTGTTCATGAGGTACGTAAACATTGTACAATTTTCTTTGAGTTGCAGTAAACACCTTTTTCTTATTGCATTTTTCATAAATATTAATTCAACAGAAGCATAGAACCAAGGGATAAATCCGTCGCCATGGCACTGTCTCATAATGTTATGAGTTTGCTAGGTATACAATCAAATTATCTAAAAAATTAGAATGTTTAGCATGAAAACTCATCAACAACTTTGTTGAAAATCTAGGATTCATACCTGGTCCAATCGTTTATGGTGCCGTAGCAGACAGCACATGTATGTTATGGGAAACCACATCATGTGGTCAAAAAGGAAATTGTTGGCTGTACAACATGGAGGAACTTCGTCATTGGTATCACGGTGTGACGATCGCCTGTTTGATGATTGCTGGTATCTTTGAATTTGCGTTGTCAATTTATGCACGAAAACTGAACTTGTACAGTGACGATCCACCCAGTAAGATTATGTCATTCAGGGAAGGACTTGGATGGAGGCCTAAATTTCAAACACAAACCAGCGTTGCCAGTGGATTGGAAATTATGAAAGCACAGCACTGATTTTTTAAGATGCGAATCATTATTATAAGTTGCTGATGAGGTGCAACGTTGTACATCATTGTATCATATCGATATTTTTGTAATAAAAAATAAAATAAAAATGATTTGCATTCTAGCATCAGTTATTTACAAATGCATATAATCACCAGTTGTATTGGGCTAGAATTTATGCATTTTCTGGTTTTAGTTTCATTGCGTTCTACAAATTCATAGGTCGAAATGTTGTCAAAATTGAATATTGATATGGAAATTGTCCATATATAAATAGTGTCCATATTCAAATTACCTAAATTTTACCTAAGTATTTTTTTCTATGATGACCAAGAGGAGGGTGGTCTGGAACAAGCAAGAAATAGAGTTTAGAATACAATTCTGGAGGAATCTCAAGATTCTCAGACTCTGAGAGAATCTCAGCTTCCTGGAAAGTCAAACAGTTACACAATTAACAACTGTATAATTATAATTGAACTTCATTTAATAAGGTTTTTTATTTACGACAGCTAGTAATCAATTATTGTATGGCTTTAATTCAAATTTGCCAGGCATGATCTTCATTACAGTTTTTTTTTCTGGTATAAACACTTTAAGCAAAAGCGCCATTATTTAAAACAGTTGTTCCAGAAGGTTAATTGTGCTTTCAGGTGTTAATAGCCCATGAATGGTTATAATCTCGATTTCAGAGTATTATTAATTATTATGTGTTTTTATTAATTTAAACAGAATCATAATTGGTTATTAATAGCAGCTAGTAATATAAAAACACGATTACAATTACTTCTAGAACCTTTCTTTGAAATAGCAAGAAAATCTTGAAGATATCTATAATTTTGTACTGAGCGCGAGATTAAAAAAAAAAACATCAATGGCGGCAGTGTAGCCATCTAATAGCAGAAATGCAAACTAAAATGTTAAATTTAGGAATTTCAATATTTTTCTTGCATAAAATGAAAGAGATAATCAGATTTCTAAAACACCAAACAACTTGAAAATCAAGCAATAATTAGTCGAGTTTCAGCGCTTTAAATATTTGGGGGTGTGGCTAAAAACGCTATATATCCACAGATTATGGTTCGAATCTCACAGTTTTTGGTGTTTTAGACGAAAAATATCGTCCTCTTTTATAATCTGTAATAAAAACATGAACCATCAAAGGGATTTTTCTACAGAATCTCAAACCACATTCGAAATTGCCGCTAAAAAACGTGTTCTATAGGAAAGCTACGGCGCTGCTCAATGAGGATCATCCATAGAATATGCATGCTGTTGGAAATCCTTTTTTTTTTTTCGTATAACGCTAGTTTTTATTATAAAAATTTGGTGTTTTTTTTTTAAATTTTCCTACTCGTAATGACATTACTTTCAAATTTCGCAAGAAAAAATCATGATTTAAAAAATCGAATTTCCACCGATTTTCAAAAAAAAGTAAAGAGCCAAAAACAAAACCGTTTTTTTGACGAAAACAAAAATGTTCTTAAAATCTCACGGTTTTTTGCTTAAATCACGCGTAATCATATGCAGTTTATCCTCTGCCAGAAAAAAACTCGATTTTACAAGTGGATTTTTCAAGAAAAAAAAAAGTTTTAAGTCAAGGTTTTGTAGCTGAATTTCTGTTAATTCTTGCATGATTTTCAAAATTTTTGTGTTTTCGAAAGATAACAGTTTCCTCTTTCATGGTCAGCAAGAAAAGTAGCAGAAATTTCAAAATTTTACATTTTCAGTTCACTTTTTTATTACCATAGTGCGCCACTAATCATTCAAACTTTATATCGCTGTATCTCAGTTAATCCTTGATTGATTTCATATTGTTTATGGTTCCAGTTGGCATTCTAGATCTTTAACATTTTCTCGAAACTATCTAAATACCATGTTTCTTGATAGATTATCATCTCCATACTTAGGTTCAATTTTCAAGTGTCACGGTTGTAAATTTATTCAATTTTACCAAAAATGTGCTTGCTCACCATCATTTGCTCAGTTTACAACACTAGACTTACCAACTCACAACAATTTGGTGTTACGTTGTCAAGTCGTGCAATGGATTTTTAGAAACTTACATTTTGGGATATACATATTATTAGTTCTGCCTTCCTTTAAATAAGACCAGGTTTTCAACATGAATTTACGTGTTATCGCCACAGTTTCTATTCATCGCGCTCTGGGGTATGACTCCTTATATGGTCACGAAACACCTTGTTTGAAAAATACCAAAATTCAAAGTGGCAAAGTTTACGGTTTATTAAGAAATTCAAAGGTTTTAAAGATTTGGACCTTACTCACCGACTTCCCGCTTCGCCGATTTCCTACTTCGCAGACACGAATTATATCCCACTTTACAATAAGTATACGATAATTTATATCATAATTCTATTCGAATGGTATTTGAGCCTTGATTTTTCCTAAACTGCCCTAATCTTACATAACTTGACCAAATTTCAAAAGTTTATCTCCCCAACTGTTGTCAATCACGCATGGCATCTATGTAATGAGTGATTGCCTGCTAATTATCTGCATAAACTATGAAAACCAAAACTGTATAACAAACTTCACTTTTAAACCAAAAGCGGTAATGTACCTGGACTTGGAGAAAAATATCAACAAGGTTTTATATTTATAAAATAAGTGAAATCTTGCTGTACACAGAGGGGCCTCGATTTTCGTTGAGGTTTGGTTACCAGAAACCATGCCAAATATCAAACATCGGTTTTCCATGAAATGCATTGTGAAAGATACGTTTCCAGACAGACGTTTTGGCACCAGATTACTAAAAAATCGATGTTATAGGGAAGAGTACAGGTGCATGAAACAATTATTTTAATGCACACATAGTTACATTGCGCAGAAAGTCCTTACAGTTTTGTAATGATTACGAAATTATGTATTGAAGTAGAATCCCTTGAAATCTTTTGAGTGAATTTACCATCTTCAATACATCAACCACGTTTATCGAGTAACCCTTATGCAATTTTATCATATCACTGAAATCATCGGCAAAGCACACATTTAGGAACCATTTAATGTTTATTTTTAAAAATTGTCTAACAAAATCTGATGATTTTTGAAAGACATAAGAGTTGGATTGCAATCTCACATTTGAACATAAATATGTTAAGAAACACTCTTAAAATTAAAGAATAGAGTTAGTCATACTTAACAAAACAATATGTCAAACATATTGTTGTGAAAGTTAGCATTAGGATAAAATTGGATAATTGTTTACAGAATGAGTGTAAGACATCTTGAATTCCTTACCTCCAAAGCACAGTTTTGTTACATTAATGTAATACCGAAAATGCCATGAAAAGAGTAAAGTTTAATAATTCTATATTCTTTTATAATTTTATTTGTTAAAATACTTAAAAATATTAATCTCTAATGTAATCTTTTGGTGACTATGTCGAAACTGCTTACAAAATTGGTCACATTATCAAACTATTCGATCACAAAATTGACGCATATACGGATTAGACAACAAATATTTCCGAGGGATTTACGACCAGAAAATATCAGTTTTGCCAACCACGTTTTATATAAATTCTGACAATGACTGGCCATGAACTTTCCAACAACAACAACTGATCATAGTTATTTCAAACATTTTCAACTTTGCCGTAAGATCTAAAATGAATAAGGTGAATGTTGCTACGGAGGTTTAAAATGTGCATGAAACATTCAGATTTAATAACAATGGCAGAATTTAACTAGAAACTCATATTAGCAGTACCTACAGAAGAATTCTAGCTGCAATAAACGTCTTCGAGAATCCATGGCGAGTATGTTAGTTACGCAAAAGCCGCACGGCAACAGCACCGATGGTTCCGAAAATAAAAGCCCCAACAACGTTCATAACGTGTACTTGTTTGGACTCTGGAGAGTCGTAGCGACACCAATTAACGAAATGTTCGCAATTGTTGCGTAGTAAGTCGTAGGTACCGTGCTCCTGCTCATTATCAATGGCGCAAACTGCAGAATAGACGATGGCGTGGGCATGCCGTGGCCTCTTGGTGCGGTCAAGTGAGTTGTTGATGCGGACCTTATAGTCGTTAAGGACGCTTAGCAAGGACTCCAAACAAATTTGCCCAACGCGGTGTCCATTAAATGCAAAACTGGCGCTTAGGTAATCCGAACTGTCTCCAGTCCTGTGGATGACTTGAGCATCGACTCCAGCAGTCACACATATCGCCCAGTGCTTGTAAACGCCTCTATTGAATTCGAGACGATCCCCAATGGACAGGACTTCAGATATGGTTAGTACATCATTGCTGGAATACCAGCTTGATACATATCCTGAGCCGGGGCGCATGACAGGAGCTGCAGGAAAACAATATTTAAATTGAACGCAAACTATGTATGCGTAGCAATATACACCTGTGAGTCACTTAAAAGTAGAACCCAATAAAAAAATCACAGCTTTATGAAAAATACTTCAATTTAAATGAAATCGGTTTTCTCACCGTGCTCCAGAAACAGTGGAACTGCTGCAACGGGAAACGTCGCAGTTCATCGAAATCAACCACTGGCCACTAAACAGTCCGGACTTGAATACGATGGACTACAAAATTTGGGGAGTTCTCCAGGAAATGGTTTACAAATCGAAGATTAATAATATCGAAGACTCGAAACTACGAAAACTTGGATTGAACTCGAACGGCATATAATCGATTTGTCAATCAAAGAATGGCGCGTTAGACTCCAGGCTTGTGTAAAGGCCACAAGAGAAAACATTTTGAGCACATTTTATAATTCATTTTTGCACCTACAGTAATGTTCTATGTAAGTGTCAAATTTCATTTAAATCGAAGCATTTTTCACGAAGTTGTGATTTTTTAATTACAACTTTTATCATTCTATGATTTTTACAAGTTTTTTACAAGATTTTAACAAACTTTTTTGAATAGTTTACAAAAACTATAGCAAATATTTTCTTAAAAGTTTGTTTAGTTATTAAATCATTGTTTTAAAATTGTGTATACATATGTACACTAACTGCATGCCTACAGTATAATGACAGTTTAGCTTTAAATATCTTGCGCGATTAGCATGACATTACCACAACTTTGCCAATAGGAATTCCGATGACTGTTGTCATGGCAACCAGACAACACAACACAACTAAATGGGTCATTTGAATCAGTATGGATAAACGACACCACGACAGGTAAGACCGACAATTCATTTTCCTGGTTTGTCAATATTTTGGAGTATATAACCTACTCCAATATAATTAGCGATTTAGTTCCACTTTACCAGTTTTAAGTTGGTTATATCCTTCGCATTGACCTTGGACTTGACAGAATGTTATCAGTATTAATGTTGAATGGAATGCAAAAATCAAACTGTTTTATTAGACTGGTACAATAGAAGCGCTATTTTATTAGTTTTTAACCCCTATCTTAGTAGTAAAATAACATTTCTTACCTGAGGTACCTGAGATAACACCAAATCAACGTTATATAACATCCAGGAAGTATACATAAAAATAAACAACGCACAGGAAAAGGAATACTGGGGCCATCTATTGGCAACTTTTGTAATTAAGCCTAATCCAAAATTCATGCCTGATCTTGCAAAACAAATCATTAGCTGCTTTTTAAAACGACAAAAATATACAATTGTTAAAATTAATAAAATATATAATTCAAAATTTTCAAATTTATGACAATATATGTAGTCAATTTTATAATTATCATTGAATAAAATAAAATTAAGTTTACGCGTCCTCTTGTCAAGATATTTTTTCTAAAATATAAATTTGCAATGTCATAATTTATTAAAATAAAACTTAGCAATAAGCTACAGAACTAATTAAATGAAAACTTCTCAATAAATATGATCGCACAATAATGTTTAGGACTGTAAATGGTAACGGAGTAAAAAGGCAAAGGCGGCAAACGTCCCAAGGGCCCCATATCAAAGTATCAATGTTTTCACATTTTCAGTTTTGTAGTACCTTTATATTCTGAAATTTTAAGCTAGTGCAATTTTGCAATTTTATATAAAATTAAACAGAAAACACAAGAAGAATAAAACTAGCGATTGTTGCAAGTGAATGGTTGTTAATATTGTGTTTTTTTATTCACAGAAACCTGATGTCTAGAATGGGATATAGAGAAATGTTAAGCCCTACTCCTGAAACTCAAATGGCATTACGGAAGTACCGCAAGTGGAGCTCAAACGACCCTTCTAGAAATCATTTAAAAGTACCGAATAACAGCACTAGCCATTCACAAAATGACTCGACCTCACAAAACAACCATTTAACTATTCCTGCTCAAGCAAGCAAGCGCGAAAGTCCCTCATCGCAGGGATCTTCTGCAATTTCTTCAGCAGCACCATCATCATCTTCCTGCTCAACGAGCTCAAATTTCACTCATTACAAGGTAAATTAAGATATTCGGCAAAATGAAACTGAAATTCATGATTGTCCGGCTAACAAAGTTTCTTTTAGGAAACTGTGAGGATAACCAACGCACATTCACGGCTATTAAATTCACCCTATCTACAGCCGATTATTTCTTTAAAAAATCCATGTCTGAAAAATAATCAACAATTAAAAAATATCTATAAATCCTTGTTACCTATGACTACTCTCCATTCTAGAGCTATTAATAATGCAATTAGTGGCAATTCTTCCAACAAGGTATGCACAATTACTTGACAAACTGAATGAAATGAGCAATAATTGCTAATCGCTGTTCGCATTCATTCCAGAAACTCAAATCCAATACTCGGGAACCAAGAAGCGCTGCACGAAAGCTTCCAAACATTTCATTGTGTTGTGAAATTACGATAAAATTTACAGGCGGCCATTCGACCGACCGTCGTCACCAAGTTCGGATATATCAGCAATGTAGCGGTGGTACTCCGGTTAGCGTCTACACCGGTTGTTTGGAAAAAGGAGGTATTGGAAGAAAATGCATTTGGTTTGTGAAAGTCAAATCAAACAGGCAGGTGTTTTGGAAAGCAGCTGAAAACTTAATTTTCTAAATTTTCGAAAAATTGACAAGATAAAATTCAGAATACCCGTGGCTATTATTTTCGCTCGAAATTCAAAAATGGTTCAACTAATCTATTTAAATTTCTTATTTTTCACAGAAACATTTACTTTCTTATCCAAACGACAGCATGGATTTCCCTTTAGCATTACTCTTTACGTTGACGGAATGCTAATTCAGCGCTTGAGCACATGCTGCGAGTACAAGCATCGTCAAAATTGCAAACTCGGTGGATCCAAAGGACAGTTTGTTTTGATTTCAGTTAAGGGTTCATTTCCTTGCTATAGGTAAGTGTGTGCACAATTACAAATATTTACGCCAACGCCGGCGGTCGAGTGGGTTACGTGCTTGCATCTCGATCTTAAGTTGCTGGGTTCGCTCCCAGGTCGAGGTCGGTGGGAATTTTATGTATGGGAGAAATTCCCTAAGTGGTGGCTCTTTCGGCTGAGAGTTTAAACCGAGGTTTGGTGTTGATTGTTGCACGTTAAAGACCCCTGAGAGGGGGTGGATGTCCCCCCTCGTAGGCTAAATTCCCAGGTAGGTGTTGAAGGCTTATCCCCTGGCGTTGGTGTTTAGCCCTCGTGTTACAGAAATAGGCCAACATTAAAAATCAACCAAACAAACAAAAACTGACAAAAAAAATTTAAATTCAAATCTAATTGTAGATGCCAAATGTCAGAGGGAAGAACATCCATAACCCCTCCAGAAACTAAGATCAAAGAAAATACTGAAGCGACGCCATCATCATCATCATCATCTTCAGTAGCAACCAACTCTGACAGTGAAAATGGTGAGAGCAGTAAGTTTTAATTATAGCTATTGATTTATATTTTTCTTTGTGAGATGGAAAATTAACCTTGATAATTCTTTAAGATTATGAAGACGACTTTGATGAAGGCGAGGATGACCAGTTAATGCCCGATGATCCCGCGGAACCTCATATCGAAAATGAGCAAGAGAATGTATTAGAAAATCCAGTTTGTGAGTCAAAGGAAAACCTCGAAGAACCGAGCTCAAAATCAGAAAAGTTGATGGAATTATCTCAAAGTGAATACGTTCAAGATGATAATCCAGAATTAAGACACCTGGAGCAGGCTAGCTTTGATGCTACAGACATTGAAAATGAAAATGCAGAGCCAAAGTTTTCATCCAAAGCTCTAGAAGATGATAACTCTCAATCTCCAAAAAGACTTGACAAAGAGCAGGATGCCTTATCGAAAACTACAATCGATAAAGTAATTTCTTCCCATGACATTGACGCCAACAGAGCCACATCACCATCGAGTAGCGAAGAGGACCATAGTGCTAGTAATGATGGTAAGTTTTAATATTTATAACTATTTCTGTATTCCTAATACTGAAACTGAGATTGAAATTTCAATACTGACACTACATTCCAGATGCCGACACGTCAATAACGAGTCCTTTGGAATCCAATGCTACGGACGACGATGACGTCGTTTGCCAAGCAGATTTCTCATCGGCTGTCAATGACGATGAACAATTCGCCCATAATCCCTTGGGAAGAGGAGGAGAATGGATGGTTCAGGCAAGTCCCTGCTGTAATAAACGTGACCAAAAGCAATGGGCCGCTTATCGTGATCAGCGCCACCAGCAATTCGACAGCTCCGACGAGGACGATACCAACGATGTTCTCGTTTCCCCTCGGGTAACCGTGACGGCTGACGTGCATGCCAGCGATTTCGAAACTCCAAGAACTACTAAAGTATCGTTGTAATAAGCATGAATTAAGCAATAATTTATTATGAATCAAATAAATCATAAATGGATTGACTATGCATTATTCGACAAATGATAACCACAATTTGTATTCAAAACCCCTTTTTGACTGCATGAAAAATACTTAGTTGTCAAAAAACACCGTCTGCTAATTATCATTTGTTTGAGCTTCACTGGTGTACAAGAACAGAAATACATTTCTTTCGGCTGAAAAGGCAATGGCAGCCTAAAAGACCATTCTTGTTATTTGCTCAGAAATCTCAGGCATTCTGTTCCACCACGACGGTGGACAGAGACTTGCCGTTCCACATGGTTTTGTATTGTTCTGGCACTGGATATTCCACCTGGAAAGATATGAAAGGGAAGATGACTTATCGGAACTTTCTGAAACATGCGCATTTTGTAAATTATCTCCAATTTTCGGAGAGAAAAAACCCGGATTGACAAAGTCAAAATAAAGTAGAAAAAAATGCATCTTTGTCATAGGTAGCTTATTGAAATAATTGTTTATATATTCAGTGGCGGCTCGTAGAAAAATTAGGGGGGGAAGGGTGCTGCGGACTTACACTGTGGAGTAATACTGTGAAGCATGCCAGTCACGACTGCGGGAGCGACAGTGCTCTCTCCCTCGCAGGCTGCCGTGCAGCTTCAACAGTCAAACACCGCGCCGCTGGAGCTGTGAAACGCACAGTTCCTTACAATTTTTTAAAAACCTTTTTTCATTAACTGGGGGATGGCTAAAGAATTAATTAAATAAAATAAACAATAAATTAAATTAGAAAGAATTAAAGCAAAAAAGACTGATTATATTAAATGTTATCGATGATATCAAGTGATAGGGGTGCTGCAGTTCCACAGTGCCTATGCACGATCTGCCACTGAATATATTTCTAATTTCTACTCAGAAAACTAATTTTAAAACTGAATGCAATTTCAAAACATCTCATTTCTAAAAATGCCTAGTACGTATAAAGGTTCGGACCGAAATCAGCAACTTCGAAAGGTTAAATACTTACGAAATCCCCATCCCCTTTGGGAATCAGGATGTTCATTTCTGAAGACTTAGAGGAGACAACTTCAGTGTCCAGACATGTTTTGGAGAAATAGACTTGGATGCCATCGGTTTTATCGATGGAAATGGTAGCCACCTTTCCCATAGCCTATATAAAAAGATAAAAAATGGTTCAAGACGCTGCGGTTGCGTATCTAAAGAGCATCATCTTGAAGCTTTCTCACCTGAGTCTGAATCCTCTGGCAATTGATGAATTCCACCGAAGCAACAATGTCTTCAAACACCAATGAACACTTTTTACAGGCATCTGCAATAGATTAAGTTAATGAGAAAGGCATCAAATGGCACCAAACTTTACTTTGGTCTGATAAATGGACCTACCCATTGTAATGGAGTTCACTTTGCCCTTCACCTGTACGGTGCAATCATTGCAGGAGAAGATATAGATGGCTTGATTCATTGTCACATCTCCAACAATTAGATTGTGATTGCCCGACTGGTGCTCCTGAAAAAGCAATGATATTGTTTATTGTAGGATTAATCCCTCAGAGTCGAGACCTATTTATATTTCTAGACATTTTTGCAACATTTTAAATGAAAGTTCGAGCTAAGCGAGGATATAGAAATGAAGTTGTAGTCACTTACAATCATCCACTTCTTCCCTTGTAATTCGAATTTAGGGGGTTTGGCCGATGCTGCCGCCAACTTCCCAGGCGCCTCGAATTGCCGAGGTGCAGCAGGAGACGGTGCTGCCTGGGATCGTAGGCCGGGATTTTTGTGGGTCTGCTGGTCAGCTGTTACTTTACGTAAGCCTAAAAAAAATTGGGGCACTTTCAGTACTGTAGTTAACGGTTAATTCCGCACGCAATAAATGCAGAAAGCAAGAAAAAATCACCTTTTGTGACTTCATCGCCACGGTTAAGCTGTTGGAAGAGAGCAGCGCGATCGTCCTGTGCTGCTGGTTGTCCAAGGAGAGAAAGATCGGCCATGGATGGTGGCGGTGGTGGAACACCAGGCGGGGGAGGTGGTGGGGCTCGGCCAGTCGACCCTCCAGCAGCTGGTTTACCAGACTGGGCAACGCTACCACCCTAAGTTAATCGGAAATAATCATTTGCTAAAAGTTAAAACTACAAGTATAAAAATAGGTAGCGCTCCTTACGCGTGGATTCCAACTGACTCCAGTAGTATGATGTTGCTTGATATATTGCTGAAGATCAGTTAACACTTGGGTCCAAGATTTCACCCAGTCAATGTGCAATTTATCCCTAAAATTTCATATTTGTAATTATAAGAAATAATTCTGAAGCTAATTTCGCACACTACTGATATTATGGAAGAGCAAATCTTAGCCCCGTACTTGTCTTTAAACTCCATTAGCACACGGTTTGAATAAAACTGACCCGCATCCTTCATTTCCTTGACATACGGACCAGGTGTCGGCGTCTGTTAGACAAATACAGATGCAATTATTTAAGACAAATGTAACTGATATTTAAAAGGATATTTTTAAGTAAAGTGCTTTACTGCTCATACCACTGATATCCAATAAAGAGCAGGACAGGCTTCGCTTACAGCTGACAAATGATTGATCATTTTACTTGGTCGATTTTTCTCACGATATGCCTATAAAAATTGCAGATAATATAGCAATCGGAAAAGAACTTCAAGTATTTCGACACAAAATTTTTCGTGAAGCAATCAATTTTTTCAAGTTCCAAAACACCTTACAACTGTTAAACGCTGTCTGAAATACTGTATTATACCGCCTTTCGCTATAACGGCCTTTTTTAATTAGGGCACTTTTTCGATTTACAGCCCACAATGCTTCATTATACGGCCAAAAAAAACTTATATACGGCTAAAAACACATTAATAAGTATTCCCTTTAAATAAGTCATCCCTCTTAGAAATTCAGAAAACTTGGTCTCGACCAGGACATTTTAACAGGGCGGTACTGTATTTTGAAATATTGAATATTCCGCATACATATAAATTATGATAAGTAAAATATGTTGGCATCATAAACTACGCTTTCCTGCTAATGTTAAATTTCATTAATGATGCTGAAGGCTGGGGAAGGTCATGATAGCATAAGAGCAGGTTTTCTTCTTTTTTTTAAAAAAAAATACGTGTAAAATAACAACAAAAAAACGAATTAACAAGAAGCAGTTTAGCTGAGCACCAATTAAATGCATCACCTGGATAGCTTGAACTTTGTCCGCAGTAGGTTTCAGTATAACGGTCAGTTCATTCTAAAAGAAAGGTACATTTTTTATAATTACACAATTATTCCATCGGGTTTTCAGCTTGCGTTTAGGCAGACAAAAAACACACCCCACCTGCTCAGGTGCTTTGCAATGTGGTGCAAGGGAAACAAAATCTATTTGGGCTTTGAAGGCATCAGCCACCATGTCAGCCTGAAACAAAACATTCATTGCATGTGCATTTAAAGACTTTTTTAAAAATTATTCTTAATGAAATTCTTTAATCAATAAATAGTTGTAAATAAAACAGACCTGGATTTTGACTTCCCCGCCAATTTGACCACTGAGCTGGAGAAATTCCCGAAGAGGACCATTGACGATTTCCTTAAAGCCCACAACTATTGGGTGTGTATCTTCCATTTCTGAAATGCGTATAAAATGAAATTTTAATTTTAAAAAAATGCTTATTTTGATAGAAATAAAACTCAAAGCTTCCTACAACGGAAATAGTGCTTGAATGTAAGATCAAAGCCAGAAAGAGGAAATGCATCTGCTAGTACAGTGAAACATTAAATAGTCGAATTAATGAGGATCGAACACCTCGGATAACCAAAAACTTTGATAATAAAGATAACCATCGCATTTTGTATTTAAAATATGACTGATTTTTTTAAAATTAGCATTAAAAGTGCGATTTTTCTAAGATAAAAACCTAACTTTTCTAAGATAGAATCTCTACTTTTCTAAGGTAAAAACAAACTTTCTAAGGTAAAAACGCAAATTTTCTAAGGTAAACACGTAAACGTTTTACGATAAAAACACAAATTTTTTAAGTAAAAATGCAAACTTTCAAGATAAAAACGCAAATTTTCTAAGGTATAAACGCAAACTTTCAAAAGTAAAAACGCAAGTAAGTTTTCTAACGTAAAAACACAAACTTTCTAAAAAAAAACGCAAATTCTCTAAGGTAAAAACAAACTTTCTAAGGTAAAAACAAACTTTCTAAGGTAAAAACGCAAAATTTCTAAGGTATACGCAAACGTTTTACGATAAAAACACAAATTTTTTAAGTAAAAATGCAAATTTTCAAGATAAATGTGCAAATTTTCTAAGGTAAACACGCAAACTTTCAAGATAAAAACGCAAATTTTCTAAGGTATAAACGCAAACTTTCAAAGATAAAAACGCAAGTAAGTTTTCTAACGTAAAAACACAAACTTTCTAAAAAAAAACGCAAATTTTCCAAGGTAAAAACGCAAATTTTCTAAGGTAAAAACACTAATTTTCTAAGGTAAAGTCAAATTTTCTAAGGTAAAAACACAAATTTTCTAAGATAAAAACACAAATTTTCTAAGATAAAAACAAAAATTTTCTAAGGTAAAAACGTAAATTTTCTAAGATGGAAACACAATTTTTCTGCATTAAAAGTGCGATTTTTCTTAGTCAAAAACGCAATTTCCATTTCACCCGAGCCAATAACGGCCCCATAAATATATGACCAAAATAGTCCACCCCAAGATTCCGGACCCTATCTTCCCCTCTCAAAAAAAAATGTGATGACACATAGGCCTTGCTCTTAACAATATTAACCAAATAACTGCAAATCATAATGGACATGACCGATTTGTGGGGCGATCATATAACCGTTTCATTTGACAGCTAGAGAAATAGCAGGCCTGGAAAAAGAATTAAGCTTTGGATCGAATTAAGTCACCAAAAGCTAGCAAGTACAAGAAACAATAATGTGTGAATCAGTGAATGCCAATTGTATAGAAAGCTGCAAACCCATAATGATGATGATTTCCCCCATTTCGAGGAAAACGAAACCAACCTGGAGGACCGCCAAAATGGTCAGCCATCCGTTCCAATTTTACCACAACCTTCTCAAGCCGGCCTACAAGCGTTTTCAAATCGCCCATTACGCCTAAGGGATTCTGCTGGAATTAACAAAGCAGATTAAGGTACAGCTGTCACTGTACTCCAAAGTAGGCATTTTTTTTCCAACTCAGCTACAGGAAATCAAGGGGTTGAAGCCTACCATGTTCTTGCTTGCCAACCTTTTACTTCGGATTCGAGGGTTCTTTTCAATGTCAACGCGAATTTGTGCCAAAACAGACCTATATTTTTTCGCGCATCCGGTGAAATCAGCTCTACACGATCGCCAAACAGAAAAACTGACTGCCAACAACGTACAAATATTGAATTTACGGCGACGCCTTTTTCTTGGTTTTTATATACCTTGGCAGCGGAGAGTAGTCTGGCACACGTGCCGTTATCCAGATGTCAGATCACTTATGAAATCATGGTAAGCGTCTGGTCGCTCGGGGGCCATTCAAGTCGTTAACGCCCTTTCATTGCCAATGGGCATCCCCATTCAGATCGACTAACTTGCGTCCATTTAGGTCCGGAATATAGCACCACACACCCCGTGTAAAGAAGGGCCTTGTCATATATCAAATTAGGATGCCAATAAATGAAAAGAAATTTCAGGGGCCTTCATATGGAGAAATAACAACACTTTTGGGACCATCCAAATATGGGGCCATTAAAAAAGGATGTCACCGAAATTTCTTCAAAAAATGATGTCCCTTTCACCAGTGTCAATTTTAGCCCAGACTCCCATACCCCCACTCACAGACGTTCTTGATTGTTTTGAAAAGTAGGGTATCCAGAATATTTGTTGGTACGTGAAAAAACCCATTCTGTACATTTCCGAGCACACGCCTCGCTACCAATTCCACGACATTTTTCCAGATTTTTCTGAATAACAGAAATTTCCTGACCTCGAAGGGAAATTCCTGCATAAAATTGGTGTTTAACACAAAGTTAAGCATAATTCCCGACTTTCCCGAGGATTTAAAAATTCAAGTATACGTGCTACATGGAGACACATTTATTTTGGTGTCCGTTTTCACTAAACCTTTAAAACTCAATTAATCAGAAAATCTAAAAACTGAGAAATACCATCATTAGTGGACGTCCACAATTCTTTAGTTTGGCATTGCAGTAAAAAAGGTGTAAAAAACAACCACTATTCACTGTATCTTCTTTATCATAATTTTTATCGAAATTTCAACAATTACTTCAAGTAAAACAAGATAAAAGGTACCCAAATCTCTTTGCAGCTAGGGGTCTTCAATGATTTGAGAGAGGAGAATGCTCTACACATATCCATCACTATTAATTTGCAAATTATTTTCTTCATTAAATACTCAACTTTCCAAATATATCCAAACACAACATACAATAAATCAGGTTTAAACGCCAAAATGACAAGTCCACATGGATCTGATAAGATGCTAAATTAAACATTTACTTTCATAATAGCTTTTTTATAGTAATTTACTCGCCTATATGTTTCTTGTCTCCAAACTTGACATACATCGTTACTAATAACAGATGTTCGTCATATGTTACAAAAAACCTCGTAAACCTTTGATATATTGTGCATGTGCAGATTGGGAGTTGGCTGGTCCTATCATTTCTAGGTTGCTAGCCAGTTTTTACAAAAATCGTCTTGAAAATGACACATATAGCTATTTTTGGCTGTTGAAGGCAAAGTACAAGTACAGTTACTTTATAACTTTACCTGTGTTTGCTTATAATGACGTCGATTTTTAAGACTATTTTTTAATTCAAGGAATCCAGAATAGTGGAGCACAAAAGGAGAGTTTTTTTTTGTTACCACACTGGCAGACAACATAATTATTACAGCCTTTTGATTTCTGAAAACGTTGAACGTCTACGTGAACTCAACTAGAAATTTTACGTTTTTGCTTAAGATTTTGAACGAAGAAATGAAAGTTTACTAAGGTGATCTAGTTCCCCACCCCCACCTCACCATCCTTTATGATTTTCCGGTTGCCTTTTTTGATATGAATGCATGACGTCACAACAGAGGGTGATTCACACTCAACCGTGCGGGGATTGTCAAGGCTTTCCTGCGATAGCGTTTTACACAAAAACCGCTTTCGGATTTATTACGCGAATTTCTGAACACCTCAAAGTTTTCGAAAATAAAATATCGACGCTACAAACACAAATAAAATGCACAAATGATACGGCCGGTCACCTGAGTTCATCGAATATGACACTCCAAAACCAGCCTAGAAAACGTCGCCCGGCAACAATCGGCGAAGCTGTCAAATACTATCTGCATACGTGTAATAAATCAACGATTTCGTACCTTTTCGACGGTGATAAACTCCGGTTGTAGTTGAGCAAAAATTAAAAGACAAACACCCTTCAAGAACAGCCCCTTTTTTACGCCCGCAAGTCACAGACACAACTTCCTTATGTGATGAAAAAGAGACGCTTTTTACAGGACAGTGGCGCCATCTATCAGTCACAATAGTATTACGTCCGGAAAATCGGCAAAAATTATAGAATAAAGTACACGTTCTACAGAAACTGATTTTTATTTTCCTTTTTAATCATTCAGATTTTGATTTCTGATTTTTTGGCAAATCTTATTTAGTTTTTCAAAAGGTAGACACGGGAGGCCAAGCGCCGTAATTGGTTTCCAATATGGCCGCCGCCTAGCTAAAAACAGATGGCGCTTGTGGTGCATTTTGCATTGTCGGTACGGAGATAGTCGGTCTTAAAGAAATGGTTGATATTGGAAAGATGAGTGGATTTGTGTACATCTACAATTCCTAGCACAGTTTAACTGGGTTCTTCTTTGTTAAATCGAAAGTTTTAGCCGCATTCGAAACGTGCACAGCCCGAGTTTCCATTTGCAGCACTCACGTTCTTCTATCGATTGCACCCAATATGGCAACTTGCGCAGATGAATTTGAAGAATGGCTTTGCACCAAATTAAAGGCTTTAAACACCGACCAGGATGTTTTCTCCACTTATATCAGAGGGATACTCGAAGGGGATGAGCCAAATGACGATAAGCTCGAAGCCCTTGAAGGAATTCTTGTTGAAATTGAGGTGAGATCCCCGTACTTGTCTCATGTGCACTGAAGACCAGTATACAAGATTTAAAATAATGTCTTATTTTTTTAATTTTCAGACTAACAGCATGGTGACACTAAGCCAGGAGATACTGGACAAGTGGGACATGTTGTCGCATGTACGAAATACCAATGGCAAGAAAAGTTATCCAATTTTGGATGTTTGAATGTATTTTAATTAAAGTCCAGGCCAAATTGTCTGGTGGCTGTTATGGAGATTGAATATAATTTTACCTGGGCATGAATGGGGCTGGAAAATGTTTTAATTTACTACCCTTAAATCCATAGTTCCCTTGAAGCTGGATATTGATGCTCAGTTGGCCAGCATTATGGAAAAGCAAGCTCAGTCAGTTGTTATTGAAAGAAAAGTTACTGACGAAGAGCGAAGATACAGGGAAGCTATTTTGGCCCAATATAGCCACGTATCAGACAATGAAGAGTATCCTTTACTTAAATTCTAGTAGTAATATGTGGTGGACATCTTGGTGTCAGGTACCGATTCGGCGATAAGTCTATTGTTCACCAGACGCCGTATTTAAGATCGAATTATGACCATGTCACAAACGACATCCTGCCATTGTTTTCGAAACTTTCCGTAACCATTTTCTTAGCGATGATGAGGATGAGGCAAATCCTAACAAGGAAGCATCCGTTAATGCTGCTCCGGTAGCGACTGCCTCAACTGCTGCTGCCGCCTCGGCCACCGCCGCCACTCCGAGCTCAGTTCCTGTGAATGGTTATCAATGTATCCTTTTATGATCATAAGTGTCATCTTCTGTTGTAGGAATTTATGTATCCTTGACATTTTGATCCAAAGCTTTTTCAAAGAATACGAATGCTGAAGATGTGTTTAAGGCTGAAAAAGATAAGCGAGATAAAGCTAAAGCAGAGTCTGAAAAAAAGAAGGCAGTTGACAAAGCCAACAAGTAAGATAAACCTAGACTTGATGAGCTGGCCTTATGAAGTTATCCCCAATTTTAACATTCCAAATTCTACAAAAGATGCAATAAAAATAATGAGAAATGTAATGCTTTTCAGGGAGAAGCAGAAGCAGCAGCAACAAGAAAGGAAGGAGAAGGAGAAAAAGCGGACACAGAAAGGAGAGCGGAAACGATAGCAAACTTTCACTTTAGAATGTATTTTGCTGTTTGTTGTTACCTCTTCCAACTTACAATCTTGTTTACAATTGTGGTACTTCGGCATAAAATTGATTTTCTGCTACTTTGTTTTAGTTCCTTTGGATTGAAATGTGAGATTTATTCACTGCTATTATAGATTGAATAAAACAACTGTACAGTTAAGTTATATGGATTTTCCTTTTTGAAATTACTAGCATTATTAACTGGCAACGTTGAAACACAGTTCTTTGGGTGGTGGTCTCATCGGAATCTTGCCGAAGGTGAATGTGGCAGCCATGAACTGTTCTTGCTCTTCATTTGTGAGTTTATCCACGGGCGTGTACGTTTCACTTTGCTCCTGAACTGGCACTCCTGCAGTGCCCTGGTTAAACGTGCCAGCGGAGTTAGCAGGAACTGAAGCAGCGGGTGCTCCTCCCAGCACAGACCCGCTTCCACCAAAAATCGAGGGTGCAGTTTTGGGAGGCTCGTAAGTGGGGTTGGTAAAGCTTGCATTCCCCGCGTTACTTCCAAAAGATGGCACGTTTTGAGGCTGGCCAAACCCAATTTGTGGGTTAGGGGATCCGAAAGATTGTGCTGTGGGCCACGTATTACTTGTGGCAAACTGATTAGGTGCTTGTCCAAATGGTAATGATGCGCTGGCCCCAGCAAATGCTGGAGGATTGTTTTGAGGATTAGAATTTAGGTGCGTTAAATTAAAGCTGAAATTGCTTGGTGAAGAAGCATTGCTTATTGAATTTCCAAATGTTGCTGAAAATAAAGGTTCAAGTGATCAATTGGCCTAGTTCATCTTCACTCTTATCTGTTTAGCTTTGAAATAATATATGTAGGCAATGGCGGCTCGTGTATAGGCACTGTGGAACTGCAGCACCCCCTATCACTTGATATCATTGATAACATTTAATAGCCATCCCCCAGTTAATGAAAAAAATATTAAAAAATTTTTTGTATGGAACTGTGAGTTTCACAGGACCCCACTAATTATTCTACGAGCCGCCACTATATGTAGGCAAATCTCAGCAAAACCGTACGACAGTTAAATGTGAAAACTTTTAATTCTCAGATGTATATCTTGCCAATTTCTATTGAATAACATTTATAAATAGCAGAAACGACGACAAATTGGGAAAAGTGTTGATTTAAATGTGATAATAGTACAAATATACCATGGCAAGCATCCGAAGTTGAACATATCTCCATGTAACAAAATTATTTATACCGGAATAATACTGATTGTACTAACATTGACGAATTGGACTATCAAAAAGTAAAATTTTCAAGATTAAATTGTTGGTTGTATATATCAAAAGATTGATTTGAATATACGCATTATAAAAGATTACAAATTTCATTGAAAATGGTTGGTAATTGTTCACAGGAAACAAACTTGCTGTCTTTAGATAGTATATAAGATGCTGTCTGATGTTAGCCAATGCTTACTGTGAAGTAAAGTTTTACCTTGGTCAATAGTTTAAAATTGATCATTAGCGCAAAATGATGGTTTCATCCAATTCTGATTACTTACCAGTCTCACTGTTGAATGTGGCACTTTGAGGCTGTGAGGAATACAACTGTCCCTGTGGAAAAAATGAATTGCACAATGAAAGAAAAGTATACATCGGTGTCAATCGTGAATATCAAGCATTTTAAGAGTTTAGTAACTTGCCAACAGTTCCGTAAACTTTGGAGTACGACTTGTGATTTCCCTGTAGATATCGTCGTGTTTTTTAGCAAGTTGTTCGAAACTTTGAACCTTTATGAGTGGGATTACAAATAGAAATATCAGATGAAGTTTAAGGGAAGTGACACATCCATGTTGTTTTGAAATCCAGATAAATATCACACTATAGCAAATGTTTATAAATGCATACATAAGTTTGGAAATTTCCATTTTCTCTACACTGGTAGGCTACCCAGCGCATTTCCTCTTGCGACGTGTCTTCTAGTCCAGTGTAGTTTCCACCGTTTTGACCTCCTGGTCCAAAAGAAGATAAAGTCCACTGTTTGCCTTTCTGCGCAGCATCTACATCACTGCAAACACTTGTTCTATAAGCAAATAAAAAAGACTGCATTACTTTATTAGCATTAGAGAATGATGAACATCTTATTTAAAACTTGAGGCAACTATATGCACTCAATATTTTTCAACAACAGGTGTGGTCACGTCATGGATGCAATAAAAAGGCAAATTTAGCATTAGATTTAAAACACAACATGACTAACCTTAATTGGTTTTCTTTTCATTTGGTTATAATTAAAATTACACAAGTTTAAGCGATTTATCGGTTCGTCATTGCTCGACCAATTGGTAAACTTGGTCACTTAACTTGCAAAGAGCGAGAGACAAAGTAATTGATTGGTGGAGTTTATTATATTACCGGTAGTTCAGGGGTTACATTCTTTAAGTACTGTACATACATATATATATCTCGACTAAATAAACTATAGGTCAACAATTTTATAAATACAGCAATATAAGTATACATATCTAAGTGAAGGGCAAATAACTTTCAAGCAAGATCCAAACGGCTAGCGGTTTCCAAAAATACTATGAAGTGCTACTGTGTAGAGTTCACGAGGCTTGCAATGTAAGCGCTGTGGGACTCAGCCCACCTGACAATTGGTATTTTTGGATTGTTTGGTAATTTGTAATATATAAGAGAGGAAGGAGCACTGTCGCGGCCGGTTTTTAGAGGAACCATCATGGCATTTGCCTGTAAACAACTGTGGAAAACCGCGAAAACCACATTCATGGTAGGCGACACGAGATTCCAACCCAGGCCTCCCGATTGAAAGGCCAATAGCGTTACCACTACCCCACCTAGCTCGGTACGAGGCTTGTGATGTGGCTTAAGTTTGGGGGTAGTGAACTCCTACTGCACCACAGAACGCGTAGACTAAAAAAATGTTTAGGAGTTGTAGTTGTAGTGATGCTTACTGACTAATTTTGGTTCTAAACAGTTGAAACAATGCAATAAAATGAAACTTAAAACGTTACAGCATTACCTGATTTTCAACAAAACTTATAAATAGCCAATGTCCTGCAAATTTGTGCAATATAATCTAGATCATTTCAACAATGTACTTACATAAAATCATTGAACGACATGGTTTTTCCAGTAGGTGATGGATTAGTTGGTTTCGAAACCGAAGTGTATTTATCTGTCTGAGAATCTGATAAAGTTCCAAAGCGGTTATTATTCGAAAAGCCATAACTCGGTTGAGTATTTCTTGTGCCGTATGAATTTGACTGCTGGTAATTTCCCGCATAATTTTCTCCATTCGAACCTATAAAAAAGCATGGTTTAGTTTCGAACGGACACTTGCCTCCATATCACTATTTTTGGAGTTTGTTGGAATCTTAATTTATGTGATACATTATAATCATCAGTTCGGTCACCTTTTTTATAAGATATATTTGACATACCGTAGCTGATATTATGGAAAGCTTTGAAAACATCTTATTCAAAGAAAAATGTACACAACATTTGGGGAAAAGTTGGGTAACGTGGTTTGTCCACCACAATATAAATGTCACCAAGAAGCAATTTTTTTCTTACCACTAGCTACCATGTGCTGAAAGCGGCACTGGTTACCAAATTTACAACACCCCTGTTGAAAAAACCTGCAGAGAACCATTTTTTCAGGTATGCGAAAGAGTTTAAAAACAAATACTGATGATGTCAAAATCAAGAAACCACCATGCTCATTTCGGCCGCGTCGATATTTCGTATTATACGTTTGCCTAGCAATAAAATCCAAAATGAAGACACCCTGTACTTGTGGTACCAGTGATACCAATGGATACCTGCGTCCAGCGAATTGAAATCGCCACTTGTATTGTATCGGGATACAGTAGATACATGTGGCCAACGATGTTGCCCGTCCATAAAATATATTTTCTGTTTTTTAAAACATTATACCTGAAATGACGTTTGTCCAATTACAAGCTTCAATTTCTACTTGCAGAGCCTGTAGGATTTTTTTTTTGCCAAGGGTCATTTTGATATAAATTTATAACATCTTTAGTGGGCCTATATGTTTACTTGTTTGTTTGTTGATTTTTAACGTCGGCCTATTTCTGCAACTAAGGCTAAACACCAACACCAGGGGATGACCCTTCATCACCTACCTCGAAATTTAGCCTACGAGGAGGAGAGGGGAGGGGACTTCCACACCCTCTCTAGGGGTCTTTATCGTGCAACAATCAACACCAGACCTTGGTTTAAAAACTCATCCAAGAGAGCCGACCCTTAGGGAATTTCTCCCATCTGTAAAAATGCCGACCTCGACCAGGGAGCAAGCTAAACACCTTATTAGAATTGAGAAGCAAGCACGTAACCCACTCGACTCCCGCCGTCGGCATCAGCGAATGTAATGGATTCAATTGAAAATAGCTTTTGGTTCACACGCATATGGATGTTATAAAAAAATACTTATTGGTGTTGATAACCAAGACAATCCTTTTATTTCAGCTACAGCAGAATATTGCATGTAATGCACTATAAAGATAATTTTAACAAACAAAGTGCTGAAACGTCTCCAAATGTTCACCATATTGCTCGCTGGACCCCTGATAAATAATTATAATCCGATAGATGTCGAAAAATGAACCTGCTTAATCGCCATCTTCTTAATATGAATTTTGGCTTGGATGTAACGCAACAACGATTTACGATCCGATGTGCATTACTGTCCCTTGGAAATGCATCAATCTCTTGATCAGCACATTCCTGCAAAATAATGAAAACATATAAAATTTCAAGTTTGCCGAATATTATAACAGTTGTTTCCCATAATGTCTATCAATAAAATTAACCCGAATAACTGCAGGCAATATGCGATTTTTTCTTATGCAGTTGAGTCTTTGGCGGGCTGTAGCATGTTCTAGCACAATTCTTCGTCTCTTAGCATCTTTAACCATTCTCCAATCAGCTAAATAAAGTTTCCATGGATCCCCATATGGTTTAGTTGGTGCATTATGTGTTTTCTCTCTTATGGTCGTGATTCCTGGAAGAACCTGAAATATTCAATTGAAATAAATCATTGAAACAACATACAGATGCAATATTAGGTTTGTAATGTATAGCGGATTGTCAAAACGTTGTGTAAATCGACATGAACCCTTAATAGTGACCACTCTGGATCATTTTTGACCGAACGAGTTAAGCGCATAGAGCAGTAAACAAGATTTGCTCCAAAAAACATTCATTTTGGGGTAGGAATTTCCTGTGCTTGATCATTTGCGCTGAAGAGTATATTTATGTAAATGGTAGTGTACTGCTTCAGAAATAGTTTTAGAATACAACTGGAAGATCTATTTATATATGCATGCAAAACAATTAATCGACTCTTTTACAATACCTAAATGTGCATTTCAGTACAATTTAGGCAATTTATCACTAAGAAAATTGTGGTACACAACGAACTTATTAGTTTGTGTGCGCTCTACTTGTACTGCTCTTTTGGGCAAAAATGCTAAAGTTGGATGCAACTCAAGGCTTGCTTTAATTTAATATGCTTTTATCTTATAGGACAGTACATTCAGGATATCCAGTCTGTACAATTTATGCTTGATTTGAGCCACTATACATACATGAAAGAACGAACAAAAATTATCATTAAAATAGATCTTGATAAATAACAAAAATATCCACGAGAAATATTAATGTTTACGTAGTTACTGTAATTGGCTCATTGTGGTGCAATACTAATTAAAGTACACTGATCATACCGTTACATAGAAATTGCACGAGAATATGCAATACAGAAACGTCCAAAGCACAATTTTTTTGAAAATTATAAAAAATCCACGAGATGCACAGTATACGTAGATACTGCAATTGACTCATGTGGTGTAATACTAATTAAAGTACATTAATCAGCACCGTCATAAAGAAATTGCACGAGAATGTGCAATACAGAAACGTACAACTCAAATTATTTATTAAGTGCATTCCCGTGGTACGTAGGTCTACAATTAATTTTAATAATTAAGTCATGTGTTGCCATCCAGCATAAAAACAATCTGATATGATTTTTTTTTCGTTTTAACAGACTTAAAAATTACAGAGATTGTCACATGGCATATTTGATATGCATATGCACTGATACAATCTTTATCATAAAATGATAAATACTTTTCTATGGTTATACTATATAGTGTTAAAGAATTTGTATAATGTTCAGATCAAATACAGATAACGTGAGCATTTTCAAAATAACGGAGTTGTGTAGTTCAAAAAACAAAACAAGACCCACGAGGTAGAGCAGATCTACTCATTGTGGAGCAAAGTCCCATAAGAATCAACCCATAAGTCAACATAGAAATCGCATGAAAATATGCAATACAGAAACAATTCAAGTTTTTTTTGTTAAATGCATTCCCTACAGAATATCTAAATATTCTCTTAGCATATTTATTAATTAATAAACAACCTGCGATTAATTGCCTCACAAGTTGTAGGCCTATGCCTGTTCATTTTGAACCACTGTACGTGCATACAAGAAGAAATTAGCAAGAATTTTGGTTGAAATAGACCTTATTCATATTTCTTCACGGTATGAAATTATTATCCTCGTGGTAGGTCGACAACTAACTTTAATAATTAAGTCACGTGTTGCAATCCTGCATATACTAACAAAAATCTGCACCAAATCCATTTTCAATGTGATTTTTCTTTCGTTTTAACACCGACTTAAAAATGACCGAGACTGCCACATGGTATATAGGACTTAATAACAATATTTATTATAAAATAAATACTTTTTTTTGGCTAGTAGCTATAGAATACGGTATAAATCACAAAAAAATACCCACGAGGGTTGACTCATGTAGTGCAATAACAATCCAAGTACATTCAGTGTCGTCATAGAAATTTCGTTACAATATGCAATACAGAATCAAAACGTTCTTTGTAAAATGCATTCCCTACAGTAAAATATCTAAATATGCCCTTAGCATATTAGTAAACGCACCTGTGTTTGCCTGACATTCAATGCACGCATAACCCTATTTATTAAAATCGCCATTTTGAAATCGAATGTAATGGCCGCAGTGCCAATACCCCCTGCCCTTATAATATTTTTCACATTTGCTCAATTTCATGCTTCTGTAATCGAAAAAATGTCATTTGCATGCACAAATAAAAGTAGAATTTCACCATTTATTAATATAAGCTACAAGAAATAATAAATCTTAATAAACAAAACGAGATAATCGAAAAAAATACGAGGGGGAGTGAGTACAGTTGATAGAACGGCAAAGTTAATACCGAAAATAAACTTAAAAACTAATAATTTTAATAAATGAATTCACAAACAATGAATATATTGTAAATTTTTAAAATATTTTTTAATCTAAAATGAATCTGTTGATAATAGATTTAAAGATAAAATCGTGGGTCGTGACGTCACGGTAAGTGTCCCGTGTTTAAATATCACGTGATTTGGCTAGATCCGTCTTTCTCTTCACTCGTGGTGCAACGAAGGTGAGTTTTCTTTTCTGTATTCTGCGTTTTTCATCCTGTTAAATCTATCTCTTAAATCGATCATCGGGTAAGCTTTTATTTCAAATCTGCTTTATTAATGCATGAACATTTTAGTGGCGCATTTATGCTTCTTAATTTTGATCATTTTCTACGTTTTTGCGTAAAAACCGGTGTTGTGGTGCAAGCCATGTTGAAAGTTGATTTGCCGTGCCGAACTTATTGCATTTCGTTAAAGCTGGCTCTTTGTGCGTGGAATATTTAATATTCGTGCTTGAATCTTTCCGTTTAGTTAAGTTAATTGATGGGAACAAATTGGGAAACCCAAATACTTTATTTATTAGTCTTTTCGGCAATTTGGTGCAATGGGTATGTGTCACTCAGGCCGCCATATTTGACATTGGTCGAATCCGCCAGCATTCTTTGTCATGAAATTAATATATTTCGCACGTTTTTGGCCTTTATTTCGAGTCTCAAGAACTAAAACGTCTTTTTGAAGTTTCGACAATGAAGTTTAAAATTCCATGAAAGAGCTTTGGGGAAACTTTGCAATTTCTTTCAATTTAAAGAAATGCGTGCTTAAAAAAAGCATGCGGCGTGGCCAAGTTCGGCCATGTTAAATCCAATCTGATGTTAAGGGCTGTTCACCCCGAATTTTTTATTAAAATAATTGTATATCAGTAGAAATATTAAAAAAATGAAAGTATTAGCAGTTGGGAATCCTAATAAGATAACAGAAGAAAGGGTTAAAGACAATTTTTTTATTTTTTTATTAATCCCTGATTAGTAGAGATCAAGGTCACTAGGCATGGCTATTGTCTAATGGGGAAATTCCTTTCCTATGTGTATTTCCTCATGCTTTGGACCTATAAGCCCTTTGTATCAAGCCGGATGTCAAATAGCCCCTAGCAACGCGTTCAGTATTGGTCAGTTTTTGACCATGTGGTGCAATGCCCCTTGTATAAAAGAGGGTGTTCCAGTGCAGCCAAATCATTCCTGTGCTGTCTAGTCAACTGTAGCTAGTCTTTTTTTGGATCTCTCCTAGTGTATCGCCTGTTGTAAGCAGTCTTAAGTTGCTATTTTCGAAAGTTCAAGATGGGAAAAGAAAAGGTCCATATTAACATCGTCGTCATCGGCCACGTCGACTCTGGCAAGTCTACAACCACCGGCCATTTGATCTACAAGTGCGGTGGAATTGATAAGCGAACCATCGAGAAATTTGAAAAGGAGGCGGCTGAGGTAAGTTCACTGAACTTCGCCACGTGGCGACTGAAAATTTTAACCCTTGTTGTCTTTGTTATGAAGTTTTGCCTTTACAGTGTTTAGAGAAATGTTCTTTAGGTTATATTTCCAAAATTGGTTTATATTGCATGCACTTTTTATCAGTAATTATAAATATTTTTTTGAAACACTTTTGTTTAGGCTTAATGCCACGTGCCTTGGTTCATAAGCAACCAACTCGCTTTTACAATGCATCTTTAAGTTTTAAATATGAATATTACAATAGTTAATTTAAGCTTGCAGTATTTTCGCTACACTATTTTAAATTTTCGAAATTAGTTGGAATTTGAAAATTTCGCAAGCCACGTGGCTGTCCTTTGTTTCCCATATGCTGATATTTGCGAAGTCTATACAGGCTAACGTTGCGCCTTTAAACAATAAGGATTGGTTTTTAAATATGCCCTTTGTTTTCCCAATTACTAATTTTCTGATTTTTTGTTATTTTCCAATAGTTGGGAAAAGGCTCCTTCAAATATGCCTGGGTGTTGGACAAACTTAAGGCTGAACGTGAGCGTGGTATTACCATCGATATTTCCCTGTGGAAATTCGAGACCGCAAAGTTCTACATTACCATCATTGACGCTCCAGGACATCGTGATTTCATCAAGAACATGATCACTGGCACTTCTCAGGTAAATTTTGGTGGTTGCAAATTTAAATTTGTGCTTTTTTTAATACTTGATTTGGCAAAAATTGTAAATAACTCGTTGGCTTTTTTCTTCTTCATAGGCTGATTGTGCAGTGTTGATTGTTGCTGCTGGTACTGGTGAATTCGAAGCTGGTATTTCCAAGAATGGTCAGACCCGTGAACACGCTCTGCTGGCCTACACCTTGGGTGTGAAGCAGTTGATCGTTGGTGTCAACAAGATGGACACCACTGAACCCGCCTACAACGAGGGTCGATTCGATGAAATCAAGAAGGAAGTCAGCAGCTACATCAAGAAGATTGGTTACAATCCAGCCACCGTCCCCTTTGTCCCAATTTCTGGATGGAACGGAGACAACATGTTGGAGCCAAGCCCCAGCATGACATGGCACAAGGGTTGGGCCATTGAGCGCAAGGAGGGAAATGCCAGCGGCAAGACCCTCTTGGAGGCTTTGGACGCTATCATTCCCCCGGCTCGTCCCACCGACAAGGCCCTCAGGTTGCCCCTCCAGGATGTCTACAAGATAGGAGGTAATTTGAAGTTTAATGTGTAATGGCTTGTTTTAAATTGTAAATGTGCACTTTGACGTCCAGTGTTTCAACTGTAATGGTGTGTTTTTCAGGTATTGGAACGGTGCCCGTTGGCCGTGTGGAGACTGGTGTCTTGAAACCTGGCATGGTTGTCACCTTTGCCCCAGCAGCTCTTACCACTGAGGTTAAGTCCGTCGAAATGCATCACGAAGCTTTGCTTGAGGCTGTTCCCGGTGACAATGTTGGCTTCAACGTCAAGAACGTCTCCGTTAAGGAATTGCGTCGAGGATTTGTTGCTGGAGACAGCAAGGCTAACCCACCCAAGGCAGTATCAGAGTTCACCGCACAGGTCATCGTTTTAAACCACCCTGGCCAAATTTCCAACGGTTACACTCCAGTTTTGGATTGTCACACTGCTCACATTGCCTGCAAGTTTGCTGAAATCAAGGAAAAGTGCGACCGTCGTACCGGTAAGCATCTTAGAAGTTTTTCCTGAACATAGTTACATGTACTGCGTAGCTACATAACTGCAATTTCTTTATCCTTAGGCAAAACTGTTGAAGACAACCCGAAGGCTATCAAGTCTGGAGATGCTGCCATTGTCAACTTGGTTCCCACCAAGCCAATGTGCGTCGAAAGCTTCTCAGACTTCCCTCCTCTTGGTCGTTTTGCCGTCCGAGACATGAGGCAAACGGTTGCTGTCGGTGTCATCAAGGGAGTACAACACAAGGTACGAAGTCGTCATGCACCGGGAGTTTGTTGATGATGTTGTTTTTGTGTAGTCTCTTTGCTAACCTCGTCTTTATTTTTGTAGGACATTACCACTGGTAAGGTCACCAAGGCTGCAGAAAAGGCTCAGAAGAAGAAATAACTAGCCGCAGATGTAATACGCGAAACTAAGGGCGGCCAGAAAACCCCCAACCTCAGAGTAGCTGCACTTCACCTTCACAGCACTCTTGAAAATTTTAAGTTGCTTTTTCGTCTTATTGTTTTGTTTCTAACTTCTTGGCTTATTTGTCATAAATGTCACCGGAAAGAATTCCGGAGGAAAGGAAAGTGTTACCTTGTTTTTAGTGCCAGCTTAAATTAAAAAAACTGTCGTTGGAAACTTTTGGAAGTCGCCAATAAACATTCGAAGCTTAACATTTGTTGTCTGTATCACTTTATAAAAAAAATTACATTTTATATTACATAAAAGTTAATTGACAGGTTGATTTGCTTTCCACGCAAGGTAGGTATTCCAGAAAAATGCTAAGGAATTAGCTGCCATCACCCTGAAAGATTTAAAAGTTGTTAACAGGCCAGAGGGCATCCACTAAAAAAAGAAAATTGCATTTGCATACCTATGTTGAAAAGGAACTAGGTAGAAATTAAGTAGTTGAAAAGGTGGCCAAATCTACAACAAAGACAGCGATTAGCTTTTGTATTTTAGTACTTATTTCTGTTACATGATTACATTTAAGAAAAGTGGTGTTTACCATCCAATTGGTCTTCAGTATAGTCAGATAGTCCTGAAAAGAAGAGTTTTTAGAATTCATGGCATAATGCCAATTTTGTTGGTCATGCATGGATAACTACAAAAGCCTTCCTTTAGGTCAAAATGTGAGTTTTATGCTAAACAAACCGGTTACGACTCTAATTTTACTACAAAAAGTTAATAATTCAATAGACCCTAGTATATAAGTCATTGACTTGCATTATCGATGTTATCTGCGGGGTGGTGATTAGGTTTTTAAATCAGCAAATGCACTTAGATAGCCTTGAAATTATTGTCACATTCTCAAGAAATGCTTTTTGAAATTGCAAATTTCTGGCATTAAATTCCCACACCTAGTTTGATATTGTTTGGACTTCCAAGGTATTGATTTAATAAAGGTGGCATTTGTATTCATTGTTTATGCATGGCCTATAAATACTACTTTACCTGATTGAGTTTTACTTTAATATCATCTAAAGATTGGTTCTGCACAAGTCCAAGGAGTGTTAAAAAACTTCCCAGAAATATAGGACAAAACAATCCCTGGAAAATAATGAAGGAATCATTTACCTATCAATGGTGATTTTGCACGAAGGCGAGCACACAGACTACACATCCCGACTTGAGATCACGCAAATAATGTTTGGCGATGTGGGGAGATAGCATAAACTTTTTTTTAAAACTTTGATAATAGCATAAGTCCAGATTAAATTGCAACAAATTTCTGATTATGATGTTGTCATTTTTTTTAGTTACAAAAAGATTCAGAAAGGCGTGATTTCCAAAAAATAAGTATGCAACTAAGTACAGAACCTGATCCAATGCCATTTTCTTAAGTGGAGCAGCTTTGCCACCAACTGTTTTTTCCAGTATAAAGTACCAAGAGCGTAATGCTGGACCCTGTTAAAATAAAATTAGAAATTTAGAAAAACTGAAGTTTTATTTCGAAGCGTAGTCTAAATCTGTTAAGGTATACTACATCAACACCTAGCTCGGTTACACAAACAGTTGCCCAAAACTTAAACTCTACATACCGTAAACTAAGACATAAACTAAAATAAATGTGGGCCCTCGGGGAGGCCCTTTAACTTGCATTTGTTACCTGATAGTTGATGGACTCTTAAACAGATTTAAGAGTAGTGAGAAGTGAAAATACCTACTTGTGCTATGATTTCTCATTGCAAGACAACTGGGAAATAAAGAGTGGGGAGTAGATTTAGTATTTGGGCAGATTTTGATCATTTTAGCAGCTCATGACCGAATCTAGCACACACATGTATAGATAGTTGCTGCTATATAAGAATGATATAGACTTCATTCTAGTAAACTTTAACCCGGATATATATATAAACAGTGGCAGAATTTGTAAGCGAACATTGTACTTTAATCTTCGTCGATTCCAAGCTTAATTTTGTCTAGCTCCCCATTTTGTCACCAAGCTAGACATTCCCAACCATATTTCATTACCATCGCTGCATGTTTTCAAATGATCGAATAACTATAATGCAAGTGTTAAAATATTCATACCACAAAGCATAACCCCATGCCCGTGAATTGAGCCGTCCTGACAAAGTCGTATTGCTTCAGTTGTCTTTTTTCAATCACCATTTGAGCTGTGAAATCTCCAGAACCCATGATTATACCTGTAACGAACATGCATAACGTTTTATTATAGAATACAAATCACGGAAGGTATAAATGATATAAGTAATCAACCTGTGAAAAGTGCCTGAGTTTTCCACGGATGTTTCTCTAACATTCTGGAATATATCCTCCAAATGCTGGCCATTTTTAGCGACTGAGGATATACAACCTTTGACCTCACCGAACACGCGACATTCGAACGTCTGCTGGAGTTCTGTCTAGCGAAATGGCAACAACAAGCAACACGTGTTCTAAAAACAGATACCAGAGGGGGCGACAAACATGCATTAATTAGCTGCGCTTTATAATAAACCGCTGAAAATAAATATTTTATTTACAGAATAATATGCCGTTTTTTTCTAATATTATTATGCATATTCTTGTAATTATTCTCGATGATAATGTCGTTCGGATTAATTAAAATGACTCCATTTAGATAATTTTATTTGGTTAAATTTTTATTAAAAAATATATAAATTTTGCAAAGAATTCAGTGTATAATTCAGACAAAATTCTTCAAAAAATTCCTGTATCAGTTTCCAAAGTCTAACTTTTTGAAAGTGATTAGTTTTGTTTAATTCTGTATCGATCGCAAATTTAAACATAAATACTTAAAGATGTGTCATCTCCACTAATTCAGCTAGGCAAAAACGAATGTTACAAGCTTTAATTTCTTATAAGCCGGGTCTCCACCAAGACGTACATGTACGTATATACACGTTTTTTACAAACATATGCAAAAACGTTTGCCCTCCGGGTTTGTTTCAGCCGCCATTTTGTAAATATATGTAAATAGTATCAAAATTTTACATCTATTAAATCTCTTTAATAGCTGTACAATTTGGATATTTACATATATTTACAAAATGGCGGCTGAAAACAAACCCGGAGGGCAAACGTTTTTGCATATGTTTGTAAAAATCGTGTATATACGTACATGCACATCTTGGTGGAGACCCGGCTTTACAAACTAAATCGAACAATTTTAGTAATCTTTTTCAAAATATTGTAAAGGCGTCATATACGTATATACTTAAAATAAGAGCCCTATATTGTTTTAAATTTCTACCTTATGGAAAAACGCAATATAAATTACAATCATTTATCAACGTTCGGATTTTCTGAAATGCAAAAGTGACATTATGTCATATATGGAACTTAACATAAATTATTTGCCAGTTATCAAATCAAACAAATAAATAGCAAGATTCCCTGCACTGGTTAGGGACACGATTACGTATAATCTCAAATTTGACATGGCTAATTTTTAACCCTTCAATAAACGGTTTGGCTTCATTGCACTCGAGATAATGTGCTAATACCCAACCCGGACAGGTAAAAGTTGTTCTTATTATTAAAAACAGCACGCAGAAATCTGTTTTGGCAAAGTTGAAATTGCAGCACTTGTTAAAAAAAATTGTATCTTCAAGTATTCATATTTCATTCTATTCAACACGTTTCATCTAATAAACATGTGGTTATGTTTACATTTTCCACACGGTGTCCATTTTAGTTCAAGTACATTTTGGACTGGGAGCACATTTTTTCTGGTGCCCATTTCCTCTTTCACTGACCTTTAAAACTCTATTAAACAGAAAAACCAAAAACTAAAAAATACCATCATTAGTGGACGTCCATAATTGCTTACCCCTTCCCTCCCCCTGTCCTTATGGTGTCCACATACCAGCAGACCCTCCTTCCTATCCCCCTTTTGAGGACGTCCTTTTTGAATGGCCCCTTACTGTAACTATTGTTTGGTAATTTTTAACGTTGGCCTATTTCTGCAACACGAGGGCTAAACACCAACGCAAGGGGATGGGCCGTCACCACCTACCTGGGAATTTAGCCTACGAGGGGGGACTTCCACCCCCTCTCGAGGGGTCTTTAACGTGCAACAATC
>JAQGAE010000427.1:0-37593 GCA_034696685.1 Julus scandinavius | reverse complement strand
TCATTGGAGAACAGGCGTTTGTTAGTTCTGACGAATTCGTCAGAACTCGTCCGAACACATTTTCGTCAGAAAACGCAGCCATAGTAACCCTAGCCTAAGGCGTTATAAGTGACGCCTCGTTCCCATATGCGCATTACGCGTCCTCGAATTAAGATTCTTGGCGAAAACAAATAAATTTCGCGCTGATTTTAGCGGAAAACTCATCAAGATGAGGGCGAAAAGGGCAATAAAATATGAGAGAAAAATTAATGACTCGGTGGAGGGCAAATTGAGTAACTAGTTGTCTAGCCTCATCATCTCAATTTTTAATGATTTCTAGCAGTTTGATGAAAATCCACTAGATTTCATGATGGACGATGTTATGGCTTTACAAAAAGGTCAAATTATTACAACAGGATTCGTGACTATTAATGAGCAAATTTTGATGTTCAACAAGCTACACATTCAACTATGAACAAACAAACTTGAAAACGTAATGACCTTTATATAGGGCCATCAAAAAAGAAGTAGTCTATGTATTTAGTATCTTCGACAAATAACAAAATCTGAAATTTAAATGGATAGTTTTTCAGAATCATTCATGCTATTTTCAGTTATCATATTGTGATTATTTTCGTTAATTTAAAATTTTCGGGCTTTATATTTTGTTATAATTATTCTTATTAGACGTAATTGAATGCACTGAAATTCAAATAACTTAATATCCAATTAGTTAATTCTGTTAAATAACTAAGAAAACGATAAAGCAAATTCGCACCACTTTTTGCGCAATGACAATATTTTTATAGTATATTTCACAATGTAGTCACAGTGCTTTGTCTTTTGATTATAGTCATATTACCTATAGAGTGTACAGATTTTTTGATGGCGCCAGGGGTCTATTAAAAGTAAAAAGTATATGACGATCAAGTAGGTACGGAGGGACATTGATGGATTGCATTGCATCAATCATGAGTTAGCTTATTCGGCAATTAAAACTGGTTTTTAATCGGTGATAACGAATGAAAAGAGCCGTTTATCGAGCTGAATCACCGATGATGCTAATTGATAAAAGTCCCCAACACAAAGAGTATTTCTATTTTCCGTTTGTTCAGACTCCTTCATCATCAATCCGTCGTTTGATCCGTAAAGCGCTACTAATTTGCATAAATGAAATGCGCAATCCTAACTTCTGTGATTGAATGAAATTATATGACTTTGGAAGGGCGGTGAGCGAATGCTAATTACGCTACTCTAGTACAAGTTAAAGTGATGAGGATTGAAAAATGTGAACGATTTGTTAGCCACAGACCCTTTTAATGACTGCCATTATCCCAAATCAAGCCTCATTGTCAGCTTTCTGTAAAGCGTGAAAAATGGGCTTCAATTAGGCCGCTTTCGCGCATATTTATGCAAATGTAATCGCGCACTCTCTTGATTGCAATTTGTAAATGAACCGACCAATTTATAATTGCTTTAAAATGGTTGACAACCCTTATCAGCATATACAAGTAGCTTCTTAGCAGAAAATCTGTTTTGTGACGTCACAGTCACGTGCATTCTTATGAAGATGCACGTGGCTGGTTTTGGGTCTCGTGCACACGCGCTGTTCTTCTTAATCTCGTGCACGTGTTGTTCTTCATCTCGTGATTTTAGGAATTTCATTGTTCTTTATTTGGAATTATGTAAAATTTGAATTCAGTACAGTTCAGCTTTTCTTCACTTCATGTTAAAATAAATTGTTCACAAGTAACTTTTTATTGAATACAGTTTATTTCAAAGTTATAACAACATTCAAAAAATGACGTCCTCAAGAGGAGGGTAGAAGACGAGGTCTGCTGGCATGTGGACAGGTTAGAGGGAGTGGGGAAATCCATTATTTTACGTCCACTAATGATGGTATTTTTCAGTTTTTGGTTTATCGATTTAATTAAGTTTTAAAGATTAGTGAAAATAAAAAGGGACACCAGAAGAAATGTGTCCCCAGTCCCAAATGTACTTCAATCGGGAATTATGCCTAAATTTGTGCTAAACACCATTTTTAATTCCCCTTCGAGGTCAGGAAATTTCTGTTAATCAGAAAAATTTGAAAAAATGTCGTAAAATTGGTAGTGAGACTGGTACTTTAGAAATTATAGGATGAACCTTTGTATGTTAAAATAAGTTTTCTGGATACTCTACTTTTCAAAATAAATTAATGATGACTATAAGGGGAGGGTGGTCTGGGCTAAAATAGATACTGTTTGGACAAGGGGTGGGGGTCAACTTTTGAAGGAATTTCTGGGACGTCCTTTAAAAATGGCCCCATGCAGTATTTTGTTAACCACTAAAAAAAAGGCATGCAGTGACGCATGCCCTAGCTTTTCTCTCGTCAAGACGCATGAGACAGTGGTATGTATGAGGCAAGGCACGGGGAATACGCAAAAAAGTTGTGTGAATTCAAGACATGAAAACATTTTCGTAATTGGTCTATATGAAAGGTTGTTCGGAGACTCGAAAATTGTCTTTTTCGTTCAATTTTGAACCATTTTTTCCCTAATAAAATTACATTTTTTACTCGCTGTCGCTGCATTAGATGCTCCGTTTTGCATACATTTTTTTTGATCGATTACGAAATTGTCCCCTGGAAAACAAGTGCTGGTAATAAGGCGAGTGTCATGTATACATGTACATGTATTTTTCGTGGCATAAATCGTCCCATTTGGATGCAAGAAGGACACGCTTTTATTACTTATATCTTATGCATGACTGCAATGTGCTTAAACTAAATTTGATTTTCATTTTTTTTTTGTCGCAAAATTTCGGATAGAGAGGATTGAGTATGCTCACAAAGGACTCTTCCCTTGTTTCCCCACCCCAAAAATTCGTAAATCGCTAAGGCCTAATTTTGATGTCTGAATTTGCCTAATTGACCTATTGAGAACGTACCGAGTGTGAAATTCATAATTGCGAGTGCACGCAACAATATGGCTACTGCAGTTTTTGAAAGGAGTCTTTTCTTTATTTCTTTTTATTTTTATTGATTTTTTTACGTGCAAGGTGCCCCAAAAAAAGAGCATTGCTATGGCATTTTTTATGTCGAGCGTAGTGTTAATTTGTGTATCATTTTTTTTTTGAAATGGTCTAATATTCCCATACAGTGTTCACAATTTCTCATATCATTAGATTTTTAATTTACAGTATAAATTTCCAAATAATGTTAGATGACCAAGTCGAAATTTGATTTCTATTTTAGAGTTGGTATAATTACTAATATGAACAATTTTCCTTTCATGAATTTGATGAAAATTTGATTAAGTAGCCACGAAATGAATATTGAGATTTTGTAAAACCAAAATAAAGTCCTGCTTTTTAAATTTTTCAAATGCATAACAATTGCAGATTATTTGAATAATTTTGAAACGGAACAATTGCTGATGTTTGGCGCCACCTCGTGGTAAATCAGTCAAACTGTTAGCTATAAGTTTAAGCAGATATATCGATCGATTGAGAAGCTTCATAAAATTTCCACTAGAGGCCACCGAGTGTACCACAATCAAGAACTTGCTTAAATTTTGCTTTATTTTAGAAAACAGAAATTAATCGAAATATTTCTGCTAGTGAATTTTAATATGCACATTTCCATTTCGCTAATGAACCAGCTGTTTGCTTGTAATAATTTCTATTGCTGCGAATACAATCTTCATTTGTAAAGTTTTTAGTATAATTTATATATAAATAATTATTTAAATTATTTTTTAACATTTTCGCCGAAGGTTGCTTTCTTATATGATCGATACATCATACTTCAATATGTATTGAAAATTAGCAGATTAAAATGTGAATATTTATTTGTGCGACAGTTAATTTTAAAAAATTAAAAAAAAAACCTCTTTCTGTTTGTAAATATAATGTTGTAAACTACATATTTTACTTTAAAAATACTCTACTTTCCAAAATTGGAATTTGCAATAATTTCCAAATTAAAAGTTGTTTGTTTTCCTGATTTTTCTTAACTCATTTGTAAAAAAAATGCATTGTCATTTTGAAGCTGGTACTCTACTCTAAAATGCCCCTTGTGGAGACGTATTGAAGAAAACCCCCAAACCCGAGCTCGTTATCTTGGATTATGGGAAATTGAATGTTGCATGTTTGTGGAGTGAAATAAAAAAAAAATAGCAAATACAGTGGCAATAGTGCCAGCTTTTGGGAGATGGCAAGGAGACGTTTTTTACCTTTAATATTATACTCTCCCTGGGGATAAACATTTTAATTTCCTCTAGGATCCCCAACGGACCCCGATACTGTCAATTATTCCGTTGACTGTGGGGGTGGCAGTGAAATTGCTATTTCTGTTGCTCACTTTTCTCAATTATTTTCAACCGAATTGCGGTGAAACAGTTTTTCTTTCGTTTTTTACTCCCTTAAACTTCTCTACCCTCACATTGCTTAATTTTTGCATTGAATGATGTCGAGGATTTTTTTATGTAGATTACAGCCACCAAACATTAGATAATTGCTCTCCAGGTTTTCTTATTAAGACCAATTCAAGGGGGGTTTCTTTTTCTAAGAACCCATACAATCAGGGCAAATAAGCGCATCAATTTCAATCAGTCATTAACTATGTAGCTAAACCTTCATCGAAGTTTCAAATTACAACTCGTGGTATTCTTTAATAAAATTTTGTTTTAACAACATCAAGCTTAAAACCATTTTTTTTGCAGTATTTAAAATTTTTAAAATGTTTTGAAATACATCTTATGTGTGCAGTATAAAGTATATGAACTGTAACATATACATACAGTGTATGTTTTTATTTAAAATAATTTAAAATAATTTTAAACCAACTTAGAAATAAAATATTCCAAATGTTGCCAATGGATGGCGCTTGTAGTCCTCATCAGCCTCTTTTACAGGGATGCCCTGGAAATCTGGTTCAAAAATTCTAATACATATTTTAAAATTTATTTTTATATCAAATGCATACTTTCTAAGAATTTACAGTATCTATAAAATTTATAAAATATATCTCGGATAATGTTTTTCATATGATATTAGGAATAAGTACCTAGAGAACATGTACAACATGAGTTAATTACTTAATCGTTCAAGAATTTTGTATATTTGTAACTCTATAATTGAGATTTCGTATTTTCCAGGCCAAGTGTACATACTACATTTGAAAGTTTGGTCAAAACAATTTTTTGCTTCTTGTTCGAAAGCAAGCTAAAGCTTAAGAGAATCCAAAATCCATAATAATTGGAGTTTGGCGAATATGGGGAATTTGTTTTTTTTTGAAATTCTCCTTAGGCAGCCTCATAATGGAAGCGCTAGTTTTTGGGGAATTGGCATATGGACTTTCGTATGCAAAAAGTCATCATTTTTTTGCTCTTCCTTTTAAATCCGTCCTATTTTCGAAAGATGTACATCGCTGGACATGTACATATTCTGCGCAAATGTCTCTGGAGAATGCCATGTCATATTTCTTCAAAGCAGTGGTCAATACGCCTCAATTTCTCCATTTCTGTATGCTGTATTGCCAGATAGATATTCGCTGTTTACTTGTTCATGCACAACGTCCTCCAAATGAGCACCGGTTGGACTGCACAATTTCGACTTTTTCGTATTAGCACATTGAATAACATCAAAGGTTGCTGTGGGAACCGAGAAATAAATTCGTCCGTACTTTAGGGATGGAGATATGCTTTAATGAGGTCGTGTGCACGGTCATGTAGGCCTATTGCGAGTGTAGGCTTAGACACACTTTGGAGAACATTTACATACCTGTATTTAAGACTATTTGAGTACTTTTCAAACATTCACTCATTTTAAAGATCAGAATTCTGACGCTCAAAAACGCAACATTTAAAAATAATTTATAATATATAGGAGTTATTTTTCCTGTAGCCATTATTTTCTGTTATTTGAGATTAAACCCCGTGTGGATTCTGTAGTATGCCAATGAAATAGTTTATAACTTTATTTCATAGTGGCGGTTTGTGACACCCTGTAATGCTCGTAACGATATGCCCCTGATAGGGGACAATCATTGCTCTATCTGTTTGCATATCATCAATAGTTAAATATATTATACCTAAAACTGTTATTATTAAAAGTGTTGTGTTTTTTAAGATTTAGTAATTTTAAAACTTATGGAGACCGGGGCACAGTGGGACAAAATTCTATAATTCATTTTTTGGGGGAAAAATATTTAACTTGAAGCAGTTTAAAAGGATAACACAGTATTATACAATCCTTGAGGATCTGTATTCATTTTGTCATCGTTTTAGAGCTACTAGTTTTTTTGTTATAAAAGATTAAAGTTGGTTGCGCAGACTGTCCCAGTGTGCCCCTATACAGGGACGCACTGGGAAATGGCATAGGGTACAGTGGTCCACTTGAAATTGACACAAATTGTACAAGAAAAATAACACCACATTTGCTAATTGTATTTAATTCAGCTTGTCAATTTAAAATTCTAATTTTAAATTTCAAAAACGATTAAAATTAACCGTAATTACAGCAGCTTTCATATTTTCACTGCTCACTCGTGCAAATGTGGTTTTTTCTGTGATTGTGAACCATTTTTACCTTAAAACATAAATTAGAATTATTTAAACTTGGTTTTTATTTAAAGTTATGATTTATGAGAAAATATAAAAAAATATTACCCAAAAAACACTGATTGGGGTATGCTGAGACATGTCCCACTGTACCCCGTAATGTTGTGGTCCACTGTACCCCATATAACCAATTTGATTTGAATAAGGCCTTACAGCTGACCACATAGCTAATTAACATAAACTTTAGTTTGAAATTATAGCTGGTGTTATATACACTTATCAATGGTATATTGCAGCATTATTAATGTTTTATAATTACACCTAGAATAAAAATCCAATTGTGAGTTGAATAATTACTTTTCGGGAAGAACAACGTTCACCTTAAATCTTTTCTTCTATACTTGTGTCATTTGGCAGACATTTTGGCTAATGAAACAGTACTTCAGACAGCTTCTTTTCAAATCAAAAGCATTGGGTTGCTGATAAAACCCGATTTTATAAACGCGTTGTAACACTGTGCCCCTATCTTCCCTAGTCTGAAATTCATTAAATGTTTTTAAACATAATATATTATTAATAAGATTTTAATACAATTAATATTAACATTTGTTTGCCCTTTACAATTTTGGCACATTATATAAAAGTATGATGTTGAATTTATTAAAATATTATGAAGAGCGTTTTTAAATTCATTTTCTTACACCCTGTATTGTTGCCCCTGATGGATGGCAATCAGTGCTAACAGCATTGCTTTGCATGTTTGCCTAACATCAGGGGGCAAACGAAAATTTCACTTTTTAAAATTGTTATGATCTCATGATGCTTTAAAAACTTTAAAATACCTCTAAAACAGTTTAAAAATATAATATTTTAATAATAACTATTTTAGGTGTAATTTTGTTCACTCCTGATATTTGGCAAACAAGCAAAACATCTTTGCTAGCAGTGTTTGCCTCCTGTCAGTTTACTTTCCTGGGCCCTCTGCATTTTAATTAAAACCATAAAAACACCCACTTCCGGTTTTTGAAATTTTTAATTAATTTCTCTTGTCCCTCATTCTGTTTTCTCTCCATTTGCAGTCTGCCTTATTGCAGCCGCCCTCTTAAAAGACCCTGGTCTTTGAACGCAATTTTTAGTTTGACGATTGAGTGGATTTCTGCATGACTAGTTGTTATTCACTCTTGGTCGTAAGATGTCTTAAAAGGACAAAATCGACTTTTTTTCTTCTTTTTTTTTTCTCCTTCTCGTCGTCTTCTGCTTCTCCTCTCGCTATTTGGGTTTAACCAAACGCTCCTTGAGAAAAGCATATCTAACTATTCAAATGTCGCTGCTGCTCGCTACAGGACCGCTGAAAGTATAAAAAAATAAGAAACATCCCAAATAGGGTTTTACATTTACGTTTGTGTGTACTTTATTGATTCCGAAGAAGGTTCAATGTTTTACTTTGGGCCTGACGGGAGATTTGGTTTGGCAACATTAAAATTCAACAGATTATCCTCGATGCTAGCCCAGCACTGATGACCTCTACATGCCTGATTGCGCGCATTAAAGGAGGGGAGGCTACTATTAGAGACCCCCACCTTGTTTATACCCCCGTCACCATCTTGGACTGTAAACTGCTATATAGCACTTGGGGCTTTTTTCTATATACGCAAATGGAGGGGCTTACATGACGAGCTTTTGTAATACACTAAAGTGCTGGCAGATGGGGGTTTAAATCGAAGACAGCGCCCCCTGCCACCCTACCTCCCTACCCACCTCCTTTCCCGTACGAAATGGTGTGAAATAGGTAAAATGGAAACTTGCTGGGGCCCATATGCTAGATAAAGATAAAATCCCGGGGATAAATACGATGATTACTTTTGCAAAAATGGAAATAGAGTGAAAACGAAGATTCTCAGGCCTCCTGAAGGGCATTTTTCACAACAGCAACAGCACAAATGCTCCTTTTTCATGTATTTTTCGCTTTTTTTTCACCCACGATAGAGTATGCTTACTCGGTGCTTCTGCATTATTATATTATAAGCAGCTACCTTCAATTTGATTTCATCTTCTTCTTCTTTTTGCTCATTGTCATTCGTACATTACATTTCGCAATTTTCAACTTTTTTTTTGTGGAAATTTGACTTAAATCAATTCGTACCATCGTAGTTTCCCATAGAGTAGTATAGCGCTATTTCGCTGGAAAAAAAATTATATATATATTAAAACTCACCTGCCGGAAATGTTACGAGTTTACCTTGAAAACCGGTGGCGCCTTTGGATGAGGTGAATTTTGTCACAAAAGTTTCGTTAACTTATAAACGAGCCCAGAAGTAGTTAATCTAAATCGAGCGACAAAGAGGTTATTTATTGACACTATGAGTCTCAGCTCATCTCATCGTTTATATAATAAAATTAGCAAGTTTATAGGAATTTAAAGCAAAGGTGCCGGCTGTTGGGTGATATTTATAAAACCTGTTTTGGTGCAGGTGCTGTATTGTTTTAGGCAGTGGTGGAGTCAAATTTCTTTAAGAAAAAGGGGATATTCAGGTTCAAGTATGGTTGTAGTTGGTGTGGAATAAAGTTATTATAGGGGTGGGCGGATGCATGTATCTTATCAGCTAGGGTATTGTGGATTAATGCTAGTATGATTTTCTGTTTATCTTTATAAAATCGGACACCTGTGGAGTTGGAAATATTTTTGATCTCCATTATTATGAAACCCTGTAATTTGCATTAATAAGTTTGAAAATGGTGATCCGAAATACTCAAATGTAGGTGGGTTTTATATCTCAATTAAAATCCTGATCCCCGGCTAGCAATAATATCCTAGAAACTCCCAGCACCGGATTAGGATTTCGCGAAAACATGGTCACTTTTTAAGCCATTTCGAACGAAAATCATGGTCATTGCATTTTACAAAGGCAAAATAAGGGTTTTCTGTTTTATTTTCTAGGTTTGCATTTGCCCACTAATCCCGTTGAAATTAAGCCCTGGCGAAATGAACGTGACTGGGGATGGCCTGGCATAATAAATTGACCAATATTAAAGCAAACTCTTGCTTTTGCAGGATTAGGTTTTGATGAATGGGAAAAGATCGATGCTAGAGAGATTAGAACTGAAATACGTTGTTCGCCCTCTCATTTTATAGGAAACTAAAAATACAAAAACAATCTTTTATAAGGAATTCAATGGACGGCATTACAATTTTTATTACTATTATTTATCGACAACATTTGCTTGTTCCAAGAATATATATATCAATCTTTGAAATGTGGATACGAGCCACTTACCAGTTACTGAGTATTCTTCTCACTAACTTTAACTGAGAGTATTAGATTATCTAAATTTATTAATGTAAAAAATTGTTGGAATTGTTTATTTTCTAGTTAAAACAAAATTTGTAAGCGGAAAAAATGGTTATGCAATTGCAAGTTCGTGTTTTTACATTTTTACACATTTACATGTTGATTTTACTATTATTTTTTTGAAGATTTCTACTTCTATGTTTTCTTTAATAAACAAGAAAATGCAAAACAGTCTAGATTTAGGAATATCATTATCAAAAGTTGACTTTTCCATGTATCATATGGGATGGGTAGGTGTCGTCTGCTGGCAAGTGGACAAGGGGGGCAGGGGAGGGGGAAAGTCATTATGGACGCCCACTAATGATGATATTTTTCGATTTTTTAATTTTCTGTTTATATAATTGGAGAAATGTCTCCAGTCCCACTTGTACTTTAATTTTAAAAACCATTTATGCTGTAATTTCCCTTCGAGGTCTGGAAATTTCTGTTAATCCGAAAAGTCTTGGAAAATGTCGTGGATTTGGCAGTTAAACGGGTGCTTGAAAACTTATAAAATGGGCCTTTATATGTTCCAACAAATTTTCTGGACACACTATACTTTTCCAAAAAAAATTAAGAACGTATATGAAGGGGGTTTGGACTAAAATGGACACAGCGTGGGATTTCAGGGACGTCTTTTTTGAATGGCCCCAATTTAGATTATCCTAATTATTATTTCCAAGCACTAAGTTTTCATACACCCTGTAGGGTATTGGGGATAGCCGCCGAGTGCCGCCATCTAGAGGAAACCCTGGTTAACAAAAGCCTCACCGTTTACAGACTATGCAAATGCCCAGCACCCAGATGATGTTAAATCAATATAATGTGTACACTACTTTTTTTTTTTTTTTTTTCACAAATCGATTTTTGCTCATGGTCAGACGCTGCAGTCCAAGAATTTTATTCGAAGGAGAAAGGGAAAATATGCAGCGATGTAATAAAAACCTTTTCTCGCATTAAATTTGGCAGCGAGGAGGTCATTTAATGTTGCCATTTCACCAAATTATTCTTATTGGACAATAGACTTTCTCTTTCTCTAAGCTTTGTCTCCGTGTATTTACGACAGCCATTTTTGATCCTGAAAATCCTCGCCAAATGGCCACCGGTGGACGAAGCAGATAAGGCAAAACTCATCTTCATGACGGATCAATATGCAGATGTTTTCCTTTTCCTGTGCTTAAGTCCACTCTTCATATTGGCAGAAAGGTGGCTAAACTCATTAAATGAACCTATGGTATCTCATCCCTACGAAACCCATTTCTGTTTTTTTTTTTTTTTATTCAAAATATGTTTCTGTATCAAAACGTCTATATGGTGGTGGCTTAAGCCCAGTTTCCTCGCCATATATATACATTTGGCATCGTCTCGCTGTTCTTAATGAAATTTTTTTATTGGTTTGCAAAACTGGCCCCTTCTTAACATCTTAGGAGTCGCCATAGCAACGATGGACCCCTTCGCAACTTTTTAGTATGGAGATTTGAACCCGTCTTATGCCACCTTTTTCCAACTCAATTTTATGAGGGTGGTTCGATATGTAATCCGAGATGGTCGCTTTTATGCGGATAAATGAGCGTACACCTCAGGTGAAAACCTTAAAAGTCAAGGGAAAAACTTTTAGGCGTTCCTTCAGTATTATCCAGATTTTCAGTGAAATAATCCTGCTTTATCAAACGAAATACTTTCCAAATATACATCCGTGTCTTTCATGTAGAAGAGTTGTTTAGTTGGATTTTTTGCACATTTGTGACGTGGCTGTGACGTCACAAATAATTTTAAAAAGAAGCATTAGTTGTTAACCGGTCAAGTCAGGTCAATAATTTTGTTTCTTACATCTGCATAATTGAACAACCTGTTTTGAATATTTTTAACTCATATTTTCGACTTTATGTAGTTGAATAATTATGATGCGATGTACATTCACAATATACATTCATATTGTTTAATTAGAGGGTTTCCTATATGTTTTATGAAAAATTGAATTAAATTATGAGAAAGTTTGACAAAGTTAGGGATCTTGAAAAATTGTCCATATTTTCTGGAAATAGACAAAGTTTGGGTATCGTCATTAAATCACTGATAAGCTGCACCATGTTTTTTTTTGTGGGGGACAATTTTGACACAGCTAAAGTTCACGATGTGAGCTTTTTAAGAGTCCAATAATATTTTTTTTCGTATGGGTGAAATTGTGAAATTGAATGTTTTGCAGTGCATGCCGGGAACGCTAGGAAATATTTCTTAATGGAGGAATGTCCCTCACAATGCTCGATGAAAAATATTAAGAGAAATCAGAACTGTCTCTGGGGCCCCATTAAGATCCGCAGCGCAATTTATAGGAGGAAAAAGGGAAAATAAACTTTTATGGTTTTGATTAAATTCGAAGCTGTTGGAAAACATTGAAAACTGTTGTTGGTCAAACTGACCAGAATGCAATTGCTACGTCCTGCTCTCGTAAGACCGTGAGGGAATTATTTCTAGTAATATATGAGTTGATGCTATGATTACTTTGCCCGTGATTTGGGCTTTAGGCTCGAAAATTGAAATTCTGATTGCTGGTCATTAGATCCCGAGTTTTTACTCTCCAAAGTCCGGCAGATCCACCTCATATTCCCTTCCCTTCTGGTCCATTGAACCACGATGCCATTAACTCAGTTTGTAATTCTTATTGAAAGTTAATGGACTCGAAGTTTTAATGGTTATTAACTTTTGGAAATGCAATTGGGAGCTCACGAGGAGCAGGAAGCGTGAGGGGGGGGGGGGGGTGCAACGCCACTGGTCAGAGGGTCAGTGACGATGGAAAGTCATTTTTGATTATCGATTTTCATTAATCCACGAAACAGCATTTGTTTTGGCCATCTTAATGGGCCCTTTCCCGTCGATTCCCCTCTAAATTTAATGCCAAATTTGTCAGCTTTGATATCGTTGTGCCATCTTTAGATTTTTCATTATTGCTGGTCATCGTCAGACCTAGTAAAACTTTCAACAGCACTCATTTTGGGGAACAAATCGAAAATTTACAGTTATAAAACCCAAGCATTTCAATTATAAAAAAATCTCTTCATACCATAGCGCTACATCACAAAATTTGAGTTAGCCATATATACTAGGATGATGGTTCCAGGTTTTTCCAAGTTTACATAATCAGGATTTGACCTTTTTTTTTCGTTTTATTATTTATCGTTAAAATGCGTCACTGGGGTGGGAAACAACGAACCAAATCCATTAATGACCAGGACGTTATTTATACGCTCGAGCAGTTTGATATCATTTTTACAATAAACGAAACTCTCTTTCTCTCCCTTTTTTCCAATACTTCAAAAAATACTGCAATGCTCATTAGCAAATAAATACGTTTTTATTTCCGCATTTTTCAACCTTATTTCTGAGCTCTTGTATTCTAATGTTATATATTTCTCTTATTTTTTTTTTGTCTAGGGTCCTTTGCATTTATTGATCAGCGTTCATAACAAGAAATTGGTGAAATGGAAATGATGCCCAGCTACTGGACGTATGCAAAAAGTGAGTGACCCTCCAAGTTTTGCCCTTTATTGCACAGTCTGCTATCGATCGAATCACCATATATATAATATGTATACGAGATCCTCCTCGCCCATATTGCCCATTTTCCGTCTTTCCTTTTCCTTTTTTTCTTCTTAATTCCCCCACCTCATGCTCATCCACCCTGTACATAATGCTTAGCATATTGGACTAATGACATTGCGTGGGGAGGAGGAGGGGGACAACTGCCCTTAAACGAACCCCCCAAAAACGCTTATTAAAATTCTCCCAGCGAGAATGCCTTTGGAGGGGGGCAGCACTTGACCCGAGCGTCGAAAACAAGAATGACGAATAAAAACGGTCAGAAATTCATATTAAAATAGTGTTCATATGAGCATAAGACGATATTGGACCTCTGCAAAGACCTATCTTTTCTCCAATATATCCGTAAATAGTAATTTTGATCCAAAAGAAGAAGAAGTATAGGAAGAGAAGATAAAAAAAAAAAAAAAAAATTCGCGACCACTTTAGATGAAATAAGAAAATTTCAAACAACATTTCTGTATGAAATAGGCCACATAAAATGCAGGCTGGACCTTTGATCGATACAGCCAAGTGGACAGTTCACGCTTCACCGGATAATAACGAATTATACTTGCATCGTTTGAAATTCATATTATTTTCCTCATTGTCCACCATCACTTGTGAAAGGAGAATTTATTATTCACCTCATTAATTGGATCTCTTTGATTAAATTTGCATTTAATGAGTTATGTTGACGTTCAACATAATTTGTTTCAAAAATAGGTGTTTTTTTGTACAGTATGTCAAGTAAATTTATTATGTACATTTTCAGAGAGATTTGTATAGAACTATAATACGAGAACAATTATAAAGTTCACTAGAATTTGCTTTTTCCCCCTAGTGAAATCCAACATTAATATGCTAGGTTTGATTGATTTGGCTTAAAAGTCCCAACTCTTGATCGAAATATTTGTTGAATTAAAATTTAAAGAAAAACTTTATCATCGTAAGTTTTTTTTTTGCTACTCCAAACTACAGGGTGTCCCATTCAAGTCCCCTTAAAGTGGGGGACTCTCTTATACCCCCTTATGCAACATTAATCTCCGTAAATCTCAATGGGCCGTTATTCTCCTGCTTCTGTTTCTGAAAGTAAGAACAAACAAGAGCTAACTTTTCTTCTTAGGGCCAATAAAAGTTTGTTTCGCCAGTAAAAGTTTGCTGCGAATCAATAGGCCTCGGTGTATGGAGCCCTGGTGACTTTTGCTAGTCTTAAAAAGCGTTGTAAGAGGACCTGGGCACGTCTTGGATGGGGAAAAACAAAGAGCAAACGAATCCCCAAAGTGGAGGAATCTTTTCCCTTTATCATCAATAGCACCGTTTGAATGGCATGTATACAAACATGTTCAATCATGGGAATTTGCGAAATGGCTTCTTTCGCTGCCATGCTGTTTGTCGGATGTTGCTGTCTTACTTTATTTCTCTGAGTTTTTAAAACAGTTTGCTCCCGTTTTGGGTGGCCATGCCCATTTTCTTACACTTTTGTTCCTCCCGCCTCCGTAGAGATGCAGATATGGGTGTAATAGATAGGATAAAGTTGTGAGAGGGATGTCACTACAGAAGAAAAAAAAAATTACCCGATACCAGGTGGTGCTGCGATTGTAAAGAATGTAAACTTTTCGTTTTTACCCCCCAACAAAGACAAGAAATCCAAACAAAAAATAAAGTTTTGTAATATTAATGTTTCTTAATGGGCGACAAACACGGTGTCGATTATTGAAGAAACATATGACTTGATACCATTTTGTATTAACATTTATATTTTGATAAAATTTAAATGTATATTATCTGATATATTAATACAGTGGAACCTTGGTTTACGAACGTCTCTGTCTACGAACACCATTTGTTGTTTCGCCACCAATTAATGGTCCGAGTTTCTGCAATTGTTTTTTTAGTTCCAGCAGAACATCTTTGTTACGGATAAGTTTTACTAAATGCAAGACACATAAAAAATGTGTTATAATTTTCAAGGATTTAAATTAACATCGAAATTAGTTTCCAGGATATAAGCCTACCGTATAAGCCATAACATGTTTAAAAAAATGTGCTAGGACAAAGAACGCATTATTTGGATTTACATTAATTGCATTGGGGAAAATTGATTCGGATTAAGTTCGTAAACCGAGGTTCCACTGTATATCAAACTGCAATGGAATGATATACCTGTACTGTGATTGATAAATTTGTGAAATGGCCATCTTTTATTTCAGCAATAAAATGCATTTTGAATTCTTATTTCGAGGGATATTGGATTTAAAGTTCCTTTTTTAACTTAATTTATGGTAAATATTATTTAATTTAAAGTTATATCCATTGGTTTCGATGTTATAAAACGATATGATATTATATTTTGTCCAAAACAAACTTTAGAAGTACTTTTTAAGTTTTCAAAGATTGCATTTACAATGTATGTATTGAATCATGCCTAATATGTAATATTAATTGTTTTTCTCTCCATAAAAAGAGTATTTTTTTTTGCCTGAAAATACGTGATAAATTGATAGTTTGTAAGAAAACTTTTCCAATGTCTTAAGTTGTTCGACATTGTCTTTGAAAGATGTTCAGCATTCGTTTGCATTGTATTTTTGGGGCGTTATTTTGAAGCGTCACGTAGCATTAAGTGTCGTATACCCTAGGGTGATATTGGAAACAGGGAGGGCTAATTCATCCCATTGCCCTTATTGGTGGAAGATGAGTTGTTACTCTTGGCAAAAGCAAGATTGGCTCGCAAGCCCTTAGTGCCCGTAAAAATTTCCAGGTTCCTTAAGTGCACACTTACTCAGTAGAATTCCGCTGAGGAGGAGGATATCGGATGACACTTTATCGTTTTGCATATATCTGCATAAAGATGTCCCGCCACCTATCGAGTCTGGGACCTATGTCTTCCTCGGGGGATCTACTCGTAAAATGTGTTTTCAAGACAAGAAAAACGCGGGGATAAGGGGAGGGCACGAAACAGCAACAAAAGGATATATATCGAGTGGAATGGGAGGGGGGAAGTAGGGCACAATTCATAGCTACAATGTTCATTTACATGAATGATGCTTCACTAGATTGCATTTTCATGGCTGGATGGTCAGCCATGGGACCCCTGCTCTCAAGACGGGCCAAATGACCCGTGGGTGGACACGCGTCCCTTTGGATAAATGCGCGACCAGCAAGTTTTAAGTGAATGTTGTCGTGGATAAGAAGTAACAAAAGCATGGGGAAAATAAAAGAGGAAAAGGACAGTGCTCGCTTTCAAATTGAAAATGGGTGTTGGAATTTCACAATCGTAAACCAACTTTATGAATTCCAACGCCATCTACATTTCATTTTATAACACATGTCTATTATAAAATGTTACCTGGACATCCACTTTTGTCTGTTATAATCAGTACGTAGTTGCAGCAACTCCATCTATGGTACATTTCGTACAACATATATCTGAAATAATTTAAGGAATCCACATAAGATTACGTGTGGCTTGAAATAGGGTCATAATTGTGTCAAGAAATGTTTATGTATACCAATACAGTGCCATTTACACGTACATGTAAGTCTGAGTACACGTAGAATGCATCAAACTCAGAACTGATACGTCGCAAGTGCTCCATTGAGGATTAATTATTAGCATTTTTATCCACTTTGGATACATCCTGACGAATTCCGGAAATTGTGAAATAAAAATAAAACTTTTCAAACGATAGTTATTAGAAGTTTTCAAATTATCTCTCAGTTACACTGCCCAATAAGTGCACCCTTAAGTAAAGTAGCGGTCATTTTCTTTGGTTCTAAATCCTTCTTTATCCTTTGGACACTAGTCAAGTGCTCCAAGAAAAGCAATTTCTCTCAATAATTTCTTTCGAATCTACCAACATCGCTCTCAAATCGCGCAATAATAATAAACCTATTTCCACCATTATACACGATTTTCATACAGTAAATGTACAGTTCACATTAACATTAGACCGATTTTTTATATTTGTCCGCCAATATTTCCAAGCCACATCATATTTATTAGTTTTCGCTCCGTATTTATATATGTCGTATGTGCTCATACTAAAACTGATATAAAATACAGTGGAACCTCGGTTTAAGAACATCTTTGTCTACGAACACCACATGTTGTTTTCGTTTCACGAACGATGCTTCAATTCACGAACACGCACGCACGGATCACTTAGAACAGATGCATTATATAATGTCACGTAAATTTAATGCAGCTATTTCAATAGCAGCACTTGTTTGAATGAAATATAATTTGTATAAAATAAAACACTTTTCAATTAAATTCCTTTTAGGGCGAGCAAATTTCATTTAATTAGTTTTCGGCAAGATTAGTTTGATTGGTGGTCAATCAACCAAACCAAAGGTTATGGACAAATGGAGTTATCTCTTACAAAATTAAGGAGGAAGTTTACACTTTAAAAAACTATGAAATTTTTTTCTGAATATTCATTCTACGTGAGTTAAGGTTCAATTTTTGCCTTTATTAACTATAGGTCTCTGAAATGGAATTTGTAACCATGGTGCCCAAAGTTTTTGTTTAGTTTTGCTCACTCTTAACAAACAACACTTTTTAACTAAGCCCACGATTACCTTTCTGTGTTATTATGTCTCTGAAATGGAATTTTTTACCATGGTGTCCAACGTTTTTTTTTTTTTTTTTTTGCTAATTCTTAACAAACAACATTTTTACACTAATTCGTCGATTTCCCTTCTGTATTATTTCCACACATAAATCGATAACATGTTTTAAAAAAATTCTTTAACAAAGTAAACATTATTTGGATTTACATTCATTGCAATGGGAACTTTTCGGTTCACGAGCAGGGTCAAGGAATGGATTAAGTTCGTAAACCGAGGTTTCACTACTCGACTTAAAATACTAACATAGTATGCAGTAGTCATTCCGATGAGGAGTCCTGCATAATCGACGTCCACCTGGTTTGAATTAAGATTTAATTACAATTCAATTGTATTATCAATTAGATGAGTGTTAATTTGTTATTACCATACTTACTAGTGCATTTCACATATTTAAATTGAGGTTTCATACTCTATTGTAATGTACAAAGTGATTTTTATAAAACGTGTTAGCAAGCCTTAATTTAACAGACCTACCGAAAATGTCTGCCACTCCTTTTCATTTTTTTTAAATACTAGTATTGGATGGGATTTTTCGTGGATATTTTCTGCATGTCCCCAACTGGTCAGTTGGTCAGCAGCCATTGGAGGACCCAATTTCTAGGGAAAAGTTGAAATTAGTATTCCCAACCACCCCATAGACTCATACACACACAGAGAGAGAGAGAGAGAGAGACACATGAATTTCATGTGCGATGGTGTAATTTATTGGAGTCCAGTAAATTTTCTCATTTTTCCTATCTCTTTCGCTTTTCCTATTATTTTTCTTCTCGTTTTTCTAAAGCCACCCCTTCGTCCTTATCCTTCCTCCCTTCTACTCAATACTCCATCCAACTTCAGAGGATTGTGAATCTAATACTTGAAAAACATAAAATGGCATCCAGTTCCCATTTTTACGGTCAGCTGGTCTCTGTCCTGAGCTTTTCTAAAACTTCCATTGTCAAAGTAATGGCTTCGTTATGGAAAATTTGACCAAAGCAATAAAATATATTTATTATTTCAATGCACACAAACACCCACTGCAGCAAAATGTGCTTTTACATGTTGGCCACCAATCTGGGCTCTGAAGACTGAAAATTCTCGTCAATTGGCACAACCCATGCCTTTATGATATCCCCGATCTTGATTACATCCCCCTTTTGCCTTTCCTTCCCCCTCCAAAACTCAGAAATATTATTGCAAAGACAACACTATCCGAGTTTAATAATAATAATAATATATTCTTGCTGTTACTCCCTGGCTGCTAGAATCTTATTACATATTTGCGTCTGCCTATTTTTTTTCTTCGGATTTTATACTCCCCTCCCCCACTGATTTGACTTTCACACTTTGGACTATTTTCGATCGAAATTCGTATATTGTAACGTTTTATGGGCTCATTTGTAAAGAAAAAGTAAAACTTCATAAAGCCAGGCGGCCAAATGCTGCTTTTATTTCCCAACTGGGTAATACCTAATTGAAACACTGAAATGCGTCCATGACCATTCGTGATGAAGGAACAAAATGGGAAAAAAGGATATTGTGAATTCGAGAAATTGAGAGCCTCCCTAAGAATAAAAGAAAAGAGAAAAAATAGGTAAAATGGCGGCATTTATTCACGCTGTATCCAATAATTAAACGTGAATTTGTCTGGATAATTTTACTATGTGTTTAATTATGTTAATCGTAATCTGAGTTTAAATTTAATTTTGGTTGACTTACTTTGAAGACGAAAATGTTGAGACCATTGTCATCTCAGGTCAAATTCTCAGAACGAGGAACGCTAAGAAGGTTATTTGCTTTATTTTGCTTCAACCTTTGGCAACACTTGGATTTTCCTTACAATTTTGGATGTTGTTATAACTTCCGAATAAACTGTATTCAATAATAAGTTATACGTATGTGAACAATTTATTTTAACATTTTTTATAATTCCAAAACAAAGAACAACGGAATTCCAAAAAGCACGAGATTAAGAACAGCAAGTGTGCACGAGATTAATAAGAACGGCACGTGTGCACGAGATTAAGAATAGCACGTGCACTGTGACGCCATACATTCCAAAGATTTTTAGAAATCTAAGTTTTCGCACCACATTGAAAACTAGTTTGAATATCATTTCTCATGTTAGCTTCAATGAATTCACAACTAATGGCGTGTTTGCATTCGTTTCTCAATGGAACCACCCCTATTTTCAGAGGGTTCACTGGTTCCCCATCTATCAACTCCTTAACAGATGACCCTTTGATGAGGTGGGTTCGAAACCCGTTCTGCATTGAAACGGACGGGGAACACAATGTGCGTGGAGACATTTAGGGGTGAGTCAGTTCACTTTTGGGCACGGGTCACCTGGGGCCCACAACATGATGTCCCTTTGTGTTATTATTCATCCTGCGTGGGGGCACGCAGCACAAACCGCATTGGGTGCTCCTATCTCGGATTTTCTACATTGAAGAATGGGTTATTACCCATAGGTAACAATTGATCTTTGACCTGAGCGCCTCACTTTACCCACTAGGTGGCTTTGGCATCGGCGTGATGCCCTTTTGTTGAATCCTAGGGCAATTTTAAGATCCTATGACTCCAATTTTCGCCCCTGATATACTCGATTTGAATTTAAGCCTTTCGTTTTACATGAACACACGTAAATGTAGTTTATTTTTTCATCCATGAGCACGAACATTTAATTGACGACTGGAAAATAAGATGATGCATGCAAATTTCGATTATTTTTCTCCTTGAATTATTTTACATCCTTATCTGAGTTGGCAGTTGAGTAAAAAAATGTGTTTGAAAAGTGAAAGTATTGACGTTTGTTTTTCTTACCAAATTAGAGCTGCAGGGACCTGCGTCGTTTTTCAGTAATGATTATCTAGATTCACCGAGCTTAAAATAACATTATGAATCGAAGCTTAGAAATGACAAAAGATTTCCGAATTCAATGTTTTCATTTATTTTCTTTTGTGCTACAGACTAATGTAGTATGTGTGTGTGTGTGTGGGTATTCCGTTATTTTCGTCACCCTTTGGCTAATATAATCCACGAGCATCCCTCATTTTATATGAGATCCTGCAAATACAAGCCTCAGAAACCATTGTATCTCGCTGCTAAATGGCCATTCAGCCGAGCAAGATTGAAACTTTCAATATGATCATGTTTGGTTGTCCTAAGACAGGAACCCATTAGGGTGTAGCGAATGGATATTTCAAATATCGTATAACAGTTTTGCCTCCCTGAAACCCCGCCCAGGACTTAACCCACCTCCGAATCGAGCTATCTTTCCATCCAGGATCAATTTCGGTACGTGGGGGCTGAGCATCTATTACGCAGAAATGATTGAATTTTCACAATTGCTAAACGCAAAACCACCGCAACTTCTACGTAGACAAAGCAATGCCACATACAGTTTATTGTTCTGCATGTCCTGCGCAGCCATTTATTTTATATAAAAAATAAATTACAAAGACAACGAACGAAAATATTCTTTTTTAGTGAAAATGAAGGTTTCAATGTTTCTTACATTTCTTCTGCATCGGATAAATAAGCTAATTTTCAAACATTGTCACAGAATTAAGTCAAACTGAGAAGTACAGTGGAACCTCGGTTTAAGAGCTTAATCCGTTTCTTGACCCTGTTCGTGATCCGAATCAATTTTTGCCATTGCAATTAATGTAAATCCAAATAATGCATTCATTGTCCTAGAATTTTTTTTAACTTATGGCTTATTGTGGAAATAATACAGAAATGAAATAAATATAACAGTAATACTAGAACAATGCAGTTTAATATATACATGATTTCCAATATTATAGGAAATAAAGACACCCACGTGGTGTCGTCATGCTGACGTTGCAGCGAATCAGTTTGGTTCGTAGATTCTGTTTAAGTAATTTACTTTAACAAACATTGTTTCCATTAGGAAAATTTGTATTATTACTCTCTATTTTGTTGTTAATTATATGATTTAAGTCTCAAATCGACGTCATCAATTGTGCTTTTTGGGAATTGCATTCTCTACATTTTGATGGATGTACGAATTTCGTTACACGGTGACATATTGCCAATGTTTGTTGTTGACGATGTCGTATCTTTAATACCATTGCATACCTCGAATGTCCATTTCGCATATCAAACGGATGTGCCCAAATTATTTTGGAATTTGCCCGTTTCAGTGTGTACAAAAAGCCATTTGGACGTTTGCATCAATTTTTTTTTATTCTTCGCTTTTGCAGCTCTTTTACCTATTATTGAAATTTGGTAATCTAGTTTGCAGCGAAGCCATCAAGGCGGAAACTCGGCAAACATTTGCAGAAATTGACAATAACTGGCATCGTTTTTTTCTCTCCTTTCCTTCGTTCGTCCACTAAATGTGACTTTTATTCAGAAAAGTATTGCAAAACGAAATGAATGAAAGTTTTGCCTTGCTGCTTGCAACGCAACTAGAAATCCATCGGACTGAAGTTTGATATTTTCCAGAAGTGACACGGTATCAATCAATTTTAAAGTCTTGATCGGTTCTAGTTTTTTTTTTTCTTCTTCTTTGGTTCTGAAGAAGACAAGTTAGACCAACGTCTTGTAGATGTTATTACTTCTACTTTTGCCATCCATACGTACGGATATCTATCCATATTATCCGCATATTTGCGGGTACATCCAATATAGAAATTGCCTAAACAGCCATCCAACAATGGCCAATGTTTGACAGGTGTTTTCAATCCTCCAGTGAAATTCACAAGTACTCGCTTGTCATGCCATACATTACCGAGCATGTCCACTTTGATACATTAAGAACAGAAGGAAATAGCGGAAAAACCCCATCCCTCAAGGCAAAACCGTGGATTCAGGGGACTGTCTGTGGCTAATGCATACTACACTCCCACAAACAAAACTTTTTTTTTTTTTTAAAAATGCCGAGTGAAAGCTCAACTCGGCTTTTTCATCCGTTATAGGCCTGTTTGCGACGGCTGATTTTCCTATCAAACGCCCAGTTTAGCATCAAGATCGCCTCCGCATGAAATATTGAAAACAAATAGGTGTCCATCATCCTTGGCCAGCAAGGCGAGAATTCGTCTATTACGCAATTTTATACAAGTTTGAAATGCTCCGTCAAACTTCATACCTTTTGCTTTCTCAAAACTGTTTCTTGAGTTTGATGCCAACCGTCAAAGCTGTTTGTCAGAAAACATTACTTTCGATTATGCAGTAGTCTATTTTGAAAATCAAGGTACATTTTGATAAAAATCAATGTATAGCTTATATAATAACTTATAATATAACTTATAATTTTAACAAAATTGACAAATGTTAAATTGAAATTCGGTATCAATTAAAGGAGTTCCAGAGTGTTATAAATATATGCTTATGAATGTTTAATAAACACTTGTACATTTTAATTTTAAAATATCCGAATTTGTATGATGTTAATCAGGTTAATCAGGTTTTTAACATGCAATTTGTATCAAATTAATGGTAAATTTATTTTCGTAAATGGCTTAACTTTTTGGAAAATCAAGGTAAATTTTGATAAAAATCAAGCAAAATTTTAATAAATATCAAGGTAAATTTTGGTAAATATTAAGGTTCATGTTGATAAAAATCATGGTAAATTTTGATAAATATCATGGTTAATTTTGATAAAAATCATGGTAAATTTTGATAAATATCATGGCTAATTTTGATAAATATCAAGGAAAAGTTTGATAAAAATCATGGTAAATTTTGATAAATATCAAGGTAAAACTTGTAATTAGAAAGTGGACAATTGTTAATTGAGATGTGGAATCAATTAAAGGAGTTACAGAGTGTTTTAAAATAGTCTCCTAAATGTTTTATAAACACTTGTACATTTTAATTTTAAAATATCCGAATTTGGATTACAATCTTGTCATAAAATACACGTTAATCAGGTTTTTAACATACAATTTGTATTTTTCGCAAGGATATCCTTACATTAGTCCGAATTTGATGATAAACAACAGAAATGTATCATGTTTATGGTACATTTATTTTCTTAAATATTTTAAACTAAACGGTAGCCAAAATGAGAATGGTGAATTCATAAATATGCAAATTATTTAAGAAGTACATGGTTTTATAATAACCTCTGTCCGGCTTTCAGCTTTGACCATGGTTGAGGACGGTTAACATGGTTTTCTAAAATGTAATACTTGACTGGGATGTTAATTTTGTGCAGAAACGTTGACACTGTATTGCTAAGCCCCATGATGATACAGTTTTTTTGTTGCTTGAATTGATTATGTGGGCGTATAGGGACCATTTTTGCATTATCTTTCAATGTTCCGCATTAATTTCATATCACGAACCTCTCATTTGCATAGATATTTCTTCCGTGAGAAGAATGCCAAACTGTAGACATTTTATGGCCTGTTTTATTTTCCACTGATGGTTGTGCTGTAGAATTGAGTTTGTTGCTTTAACGATTTTTTTATGTCTATCTTTAGTTTTAATTTGGTTATATTTAAGGTATGAATGTTATTGGGGATTTCTCTAAATTAACAAAATCTACACTTAGAGGGTTAATTAAATTTTCCTATTTGCATCATCTGGATATAAAGATATATTGGATTTTTGATAACATTTGGATTCTTGAATGTTCTAACAACTATTAAAAAATAACATGTTCAAAACATCCCATTTTTAGAATTCAGTTTTTCTATATTTACATCATCTAGATATAAAGATATATTGGATTTATGACAACATTTGGATTTTTGAATGTTCTAACAACTATTAAAAAATAACATGTTCAAAACATCCCTATTTTTAGAATTGAGTTTTTCTATATTTACATCATTTAGATATAAAGATATATTGGATTTATGACAACATTTGGATTTTTGAATGTTCTAACAATTAAAAAATAACATGTTCAAAACATCCCACTTTTAGAATTCAGTTTTTCTATATTTACATCATCTAGATATAAAGATATATTGGATTTATGATAACATTTGGATTTTTGAATGTTCTAACCACTATTAAAATAATAAGTTCAAGACATCCCTATTTTTAGAATTCAGTTTTTCTATTGGTTTTCATTTGGATTTTTGAATGTTCTAACAATTAAAAAAAATAACATGTACAAAACATCCCTATTTTTAGAATTCATTAACAAAGTAAAGGTATCAAACATGGCGAATTTGGTCACTGGCATTCTCTTAACAGAAAGATGTCCCAATTTTCTTCTTGGACATTCTAGCAAAACCGATTCTAGCAAAATGAAGAATATATTTAAAATGTGGCTATTTGCACAATATCCTCGCAAATGTTGAAAATAATAGTAGTATTATTGTCTCTATGATTTTGTTTTTTAGAAGATGAAGGATTGTCTGTTATCCTTGTCCATTGTACAGAAAGGGAGGTTTTGTAGCATAGCATGTATAAATAGTTTTTGTTTAGACGAAGCGAGATGGTTGACATATAGCTCTTAATCTATTTCGGTAAGTTGGCTCGAAATGAGCGCATCCATGGCCACAAATAAACACTGATTTTATTAGGCCTGTGCCGGTATGTGAAAGCTGTGATATAAATAATACGTGTTAGGACCTTAAATGGTTTCGTGGGCCCGTACTTAGCGTGCTTTAAAGCGGTCCCCTTCTGCCCCTTCCCAAAATTGCAATCTTGTCAGAGAAAAACTAATCATTTCTAACATGGATCCGAGCCTGGACTTGAATAGAAATGTATCTTGATTATGGGTTTTTTTACGAGTCTTCGTCTTCTCTTTCTCACCTACTTGGATATTGGTGTACGTATGCCGTTCACACAATCAATTGTTGGTGATTGTTCTTGTCCTTGTTGGGAATGGAGATTTTCAGCTTTTGTGTCATCATATGGGATATGCCACATCCAACGTAGATGTCGGCAACAATACTATTACTTCATTTAAAATTTTGATTATTGGACCTTTGAAGCAGCCCTTCTAACAAGTCTAGCATATGAATTTTACCAATTTCTTATTAGGATTGTAGACTTTAAATAGAAATCATCTTAGTAAACTACTGGGCAAGACCGTATATGTCATCACATTTCGGGGAAGGGGGGGGGGGAGGAGTTTGGTCCACAATGGTCCTCGTTTTTGCTTTTTTACCATGGCAAAATTTTCATTTTTACCATAGAAAATTTGCTTTTTTATTATAGAAAACTTGCGTTTTTAGCATAGCAAAATTGCGTTTTTACCAAAGAAAATGTGCTTTTTTACTATAGAAAACTTGCGCTTTAAAGCATTGAAAATTTGCGTTTTTGCCATAGCAAAATTATGTTTTTACCAAAGAAAGTTTGCTTTTTTACCATAGAAAATTTGCGTTTTTACTATAGAAAACTTGCGTTTTTAGCATAGAAAATTTGCGGTTTTACCATACAAAAGTTGCGTTTTCAGCATTCAAAATTTGCGTTTTTACTTCAGAAAAATCCATTAGACAATCGCACTTTTATTGCATAAGTGCAATTCCCCTTTTATGTTTTGCCAATTCGGGTTTAAATTTGTGAAACTTCTTTGCTTGGTTTAATAATGTACGAAAAATGTCCAACTTTGGGTGACATGTTTGTGTTTATCACATATTGTCTTTAGCCTCGTGCTCAGTATATTTTCATGTCTATCTAATATCATTTAAAGTTTTCAAAATATAACTTATTAATTTAAACAACATAATATTTTCTTTTCTGTTTTTGCTCAAAAGTGAATAATTTGTGTGTTTAAACTGAGGGAGAAGAGGAGAAAGTTTTAGTTTTATGTTTCACCTGGCCATTTTTGGGGAAAAAACTGTTGCATTATTTGTTAAGGGTCCTAAACCCCGAAGTAAAGCCCAAATCCAGACGTTTTTGAAATTTGGATACTCTATTCACTTTCAATGAGGGGCTTTAGGACAGACACCTCTCACTTTTTTTTTTTTGAAAATTGAAGATTTGCTTGTATATTATGCGAGCCTACTGAATTTCGGAGGACATTGTGGGGCCCCTTTTTTTGAATTTCTGGAGGTTAGATAATTGAGCATTTCACTTCAAAAACCAAAAAAAAGCGAAAACCAAAAATCTGGCACGTGTGCTTTATTGTGTAAGCATGAAATGAGAACTTTTTATCAGAAATTCAGGCAGAAATTGTGTATCCGGGTGACATGTGGGTGTTGGCCATGGTGATAAAATATGAAACGAGGGATAAGGAGGGAACAATGAAATAAAGTAAAAAAAATAAGGGGAATTTTAAACACTTTTTTTTACAAAAAAGTGAATAATGGACAAAAAGTTGAGGGAGAAATAGAGCCTCGACAGTCCGGGTGTTAGGGAGCAGTAGTGACCCAAACGCGGGTCAGAGGTCAGTGGGACAGCTAGATATTGGTCAATGTGCAAGGAAGGTTATTGGATGCTTACCTCAGAAAGAAAATCTGTGGAGGAGATCGAAATGTTTTATCGAAAATTGTGCCAACTTGTATCATACATTGCTCTTACAAGTGATGTGTCGTGACATCTTGACAAAAAACCTAAAAGTAAATCTAATATTAGACGACATGAATTTGGATTATATTGGATTAACATTTGCAAAATCTTCAGGTAAGATTTCTGGTATTCTTTTTAATTTAATGAAGGCAAAAATGAGTTTTTCACGATTTGTGAATTGGCAGTGAATTGTACTAAAACTCTTTGATTCATTTGGAAAACTCCTTCAAAATATGTTTATAAAGTTGTATCACTCGAATATTAAATGCAACCCTCTTGTTTATTATTTCTAAAGGAAACGTGTGTGTGTACAGTATGTTTGACTGAGATTAAGAGGTCTACGGCGATCAATCTGCAAAGTCTGAAGCACAGTTTTGCTAAAATGTTTCGTTAGTCTGCTGTTTTTATGCTGGCCCTTAAAATCGATGCAATTTTTTTCTTGGCTGTTCTGGTTTTGTCATAACTTCAGTGGACGATGTAAGTTCCTGTTTGTTTCGCGCATGCACAGTGGGATGAAAATCAGAGATAAAAGTAGATTCAGGAACTTCTCACTTCAATCTTTCTTCACGCTTTTACACGCAAAAAGACAGGAGGGATGCCACCGAAAATATATAAAAAAGATGTTTGAAACCAGTGGGTGAAGAAAGTGGAAGATGATGGCAAGAAAAAAAAGTGTGAGGGTGGGGGGCACAGGGGATGTAGGGGCGAAAAATGCTTAGAAAAAGTGAAGCAGAGATTGGAAATCTCTTAAAGTTTAAACTGAGTTTGTGAAGGATGTAAAGTCTTGTTACTTTTCTATATGAAATATATAGAAAATGAAAATGAAAAAAAATGAAAGAGGCGTTGTGGGGGTAGGAAAGCAGAAATGATGAAAAAAAAAAGTTTAAATGCTACATATCAAGAAAAAAGGTGGCGAAAAAATAAGATATGAAAGCAACTTTCCATAAGGAGCCTCCTGTATCCGCTCGGATTGAACCTATAGCATGGCTTAAAAAAATAAAAAAATTGAGATCATTGTAAAAACTCACGCTTATTATGATATTACTTCGATAAAAGTTTTCTGGTTGAAGTCAGAAAGAGAGAGATTCATCTGGCTGTGGGATTTGCTGAAAATCTTATTGCTCAACTCAGAGTTTGTTTGGCAGCAATAAAACGCTGCTGATTTGCTCCATCGTGATAATATCCCATTAAAAAACGGCTTCACTTTTACGCTCTTCTCGTTGTTGTTGTGTTTTTTATTTATTTTATTTCCTCTTAAAACCAAATGTCCTATTAAGAGAGCCGAGCAGAGCGCATTTTTGTCTCGCCATCTACAAAAAATGTGAAATCAAAATGACAGTTTTGGACTCCATTAAGCTTATAATACGCCTGGCTATGATTGGGGCCCCCGCTAAAACCCCGCTAAAACTGCAGAAATCACAATCTGAAGTGGATTTAAAAAAGTTGATATGAGAAAAGGCAATTCTGGTTTGCTTGTTTATCCCTCTTGTATAAAACGAGCATTAAATCTGAAATGGTTTCAGACAACGTCTTCACAGGCACCAACTTTAATGGCGTCATCCAATTTGCTCTTCCTGAGATCGGAAAAAAAAATATATAAAAATAGCGAAAAAGATATATGAATTATTTCTGATAAGTTTCATATTGCTCTTATTGCAATGCAGTGTCTTGAGATGATTTGAAATAAAAGATAATATTCAGTCTTTGTTATTACGATTCTACTTTCTACTATCATTAAACTAAATTCATATCACAAATTATTTGAAATACTTAAAAGTTGAAAATTTTGAAAACTTCCCAAGTTATGCGAAAATTGATTAGCTAACTTAACTCCGTGTGCAACGATGAAGAAAATCGCATATTTGCTAGGGTTTTCGCGATGCTCGTATCTCTCTTTTAATACACGTAAGCTCATAGCCAAATTCAGCGTGTGTAATATATCTTAAGAAATTTGATAGATAGCTCACGGAGGCGTTTTTTTATTTTTTTATTCTTCGTCTTCTTAAATTACAGGGCGATAACCTGAGATAAGTTAAAGCTGAGCTGTCATCTTGTTCATGTGTCTATTTTTCACAATTTTTTTTCTTTTTTTAAAAAAAATCGATAAATAGAATAATTAGACTTAATGTCAAAGTTAATAAAAATGCAAGAATCTTGGCATCGATTTGATACCGAGACAAGATACGAGTACTATATCTCGCATCGTTTAATATGAATATAAATAGTAGATATTAAATGGATTTTAAGGGCCCTCCATCGATGTTCGTATAAGCATCTGCTGAAATTTATAAAACTGACAGCTTCATTCAGCGCTGGAAAATCTCAGGTTATCGCCCTGGAATTTAACCTTTGGGGCTGAAATCTACTAGAGCTATCTGTCATATTCTGCGAGAAGCCAAATATTTTACATAGACTAGATCAAGATCCTAAACGCAGACGCGTTATTTGCAGAAAGAATGCCATTTATCTTAGTTTTTCAAGGGAATGTATTTGAAAATTTAGTCGGAATTTCTTGCTAAACAATTGATTTAAAATTAGTGCTTGTGAAAAGAGAACAATTTTTTCTCTTTTTACTATAAATACGTGATTAAAACCCAGATACACACAGAATGTATTGTAAAATACACTATACATTCTGAAAATATTTGTGAGCCTCTCGACACATGCAATTTTTCATAATAAAAGTGTATAACAAAAAGCACTTTGAATACATTCTCGAGAAATTAAGATGTTATCACAATGTGATGTTAAATTAAACTAAATTTATTTTCAATATATTAGGACCAGCACAAATGTATCATTTGTATACAGAAGCTGCGATTGATGTATACCATGTATGCAAGATTTCATGTTTACATGTTAATTCTCTGCTAATAACATGGTTTTGACAGGATGAGATAGTCATTATTTGTAAAATTTTGAGTCATGCATGTGTAGTATTTGAAAAGATGTAGATGTGTAACTTAGAATATTACAACATGGATAACGGTCGTATTTTTAACATATATATTCACTTATAAGCTTTAAACTTATTTTTCTGTAATGTATAGAATATTTTTGCAATGGGATTACAACATAAAACATGTATGCGTCATGTGTATTTTATATATACACTAACTCATACGAGTGTTCATCAATTGGATAATTTTAATAGCAGGCGTTTATTGTTTTTGTAGTTTCGACCTAGAATAACCCTAGGGCCATTACCATTAATTCAACGACTCGCCGTTATGTCTTCCAATCCCTGGTTATAATTTCCGAAGCAGTTGTTTGATTTAATTAAAACATTAAAACCCCCAACTTCCATCGTCGTGAGTTCAACCCTGAGTCATCTTTCTCGGGATTGAAACTGCGAAAATCGCTTGAAATTAAGGGTTTAGGAGGCTTTATTTTACAAAGTCCGAAATTATAATTGAACAGACATTCAATTAAGCCCCTGGATTCTGGTGCGGGTCTTATAATTAAAGCAGGTTGGCGCAATGCGAATCTTTATAATTCGAGCATTGGTCTTATTTTCCACCATTGAACACTTTCATTTCTCTTTTAATTTACGCCATCTGAGGAAAGAATCGTCCAATTGCACGACAAGGTCCCCACTGCCGCATTTTCATAGGTCGATCCAGGGCCAACCCACCATTGTTACCAACTCCGGATTTTATCGATTTTTTGTTCATTTCCACCCCGCACTTTGACGAGTCTTAAACCTCGCAATCTGCGATCCGACGAAAACAAAATGGATGGAAAAAAGGCTAAAACCTGGAATATCCACGAGTGAACGAAAAATAAATAAATAAACAAATAACTATGCATTTACTAGCCCTGTGTATCAACTGATATCTAAATTCTCAAAAATTGAAGATGCTAAAAATCTCTTAATACTCGTTAAATTTTTAGCTGTTTATGAAAAATGACGAGAGAATTTTCATCGTGTTGTGTCATCGAAGCGGTTTGGATTTAATACTATTTAGTGTGTTACTAATATTTGTTCAGCTTTTGTTTAACGTAAAACTGTCCATATTGTTTCAAATTAATCTTCCAAAATGAAGATGCCCCAGAAGTAAATACCAGTTGTGAATTTTTTTTTTAACACCCAGAACCCTTATTAAAAAAAATGCAAGCTTCTATTACTTAGTCCTGTCCTAAATATTCTTCCTATAGTACTGTAGCTCTTGAAAAAAATCTCCACCAAATTCTGGCAACATTTGTTTCTCCAAAAATTGAAATTTCAAAATGGTGACTTTGTGCAATGCTCATTTTGGTGCACAAACATTTGCAAATTCTGCATTTGCAATCCCATTTTCTGATTGTGAATTTGTTTCCGACGTGTAAAATCATATAGTTGAACAATAAAGCAAGTTTTCAAAGGTTTGGGCCAGCGCTGAATTTTGAAACCTACAAAACTTGCCATTTCTATTATATAACGATACACCCGGAAAGGACTATATAGCTGATTGGTACAGGTGGTTCACTCCGTATTTGGGGTTTTTTGAGGTCATAGAAAAACCACACAAAGGGCAAGAAATCAACCGGTTTCAGCCCCCATCTCACCTAAATGTTACTGAATTGAACTCGATTTCAGCCCCTTAGACCTGAGTTCCGGTCCGCTGAACTTTAACGGAATTTATTGTACTTTTAAGGGCAAATTGCGAGCCCATCTGCATTGTAAAAAAATGTTACAAATATACATTATATTTTATAGTTCCTGACTTCATTTCCTGAATATGACCCTTCCATAGGGATAGGGTCCTAGGGAGCATCTCCATACAGATACTTTAATTAAGTAATTTGTTGAAAATGCATTGAAAAGCAACATAAAAACGGTTATACATTCGGGAAAGGGATCACCGAGGAGTAAAATAAAATATTCATCTTCCTAACTCCGCATTGCAGCTATATGCATGTACGGAGCAATATTTTCATAAATTAATGCTGGCAGATATAGGCCCCAAATAAAACTTAAAATGAAAAAAACAAGTCCCTGGTCTACATGCTTTTATGATCTCTGTTAATATTTGTTTTTTTGCTGGATCAACATATTGAATTAATTTAGTTTTCATACGTTTAGATATGCTGAAATACAATGCCTACTATAAAATTTCTACCAGGATATTTAATGTTTAAAATTTATTAAAGCAACATTGTTATTGGCATCATAAAAACAGCTTGAAAAGGGCATTTTTCTATCTTATTTCGTTTAATTTTTTTATAAACATAAAACGTAAGGGTAGACATATAAAGCATTTCTAGGCCAACGTTCATGATTAATTAATTAATTCGATAGGTTGGTATAGGCTGCATATATATATGTTGACTAACTTATAAATTCATGCGCATCCATGATCGTCCTCGTATGAAATTATATGAAATTTTCATTTGAAATCTACCTAACGTATGCAAATTGCATTTTGCTTCAATGTTGTTTTTGTTTTGCAGAATTTAGGTTGCCTTAGGGCAAATCAAACAGACCTAAGCAAAATCGAGATTAAAGATAATCGTATATTTAATTAATATTTTGATTGTATAACTTATTTTAAAAATTCGTATTATAAAACCGAGTCTTATTTAACGTTGGCTCAAATTTTCGATAAAAAGACTCCAAAAGGCCTGTGCTTTTAATTTCCATCAGCGAGAATCCATTTATCCGGAAATTGGGGGATTTTTGAAGATTTCTCTCAGGGAAAAATGTCAGGTCCAAACTAAAGGACAAGCATCGAGTTTTATATCAAGCGTTTGCCTAGACTAAGCCTGGAGCTTTTTAACTATAAGCTTATCACTTTCACTACAAAAATGGAGAGAAATAGAGAGGAGGATAAGAAAAAAATATATCTATATTCCTAGAGTTTATTTTCGCCAGTTGTCAAAAAACTCAAAATTGGAGATCTATTTGTGGACAGTGATCGTTTTTGGCAATATTTCTATTGATTTGAACGACGAAAAAAAGCAAGTATTTTCTCTTAGAAGCCGCACTAACTTATACTTGATTATTACGTATGGACTTAGATAGAAATAGGTTCTGGCAAATGTTAGGATGGATTATTATTGAATGACCCGAAGCATTACTTTGCACCAAAGTGGCATCAAGACGAAAAAAAAATGAAATACAAACGAAAAAGGAAACGAAATTTACACAGACTTTATTTAACTCGCAGGGAACACATGGCATCACTTAAGATGCCCAGGAGCTCAAACAGAATTTTTGCTAAAAAGAGCAAAAAAAAAAAAAACATTTTTAGTCCAGGACCGATCTTGCAACACATCTCTAAAGTGTATTTATTTGCCTCAAATCATCTTCGGTCTATAAAGCGTCATAGTCCTGCATTATTTAGACTATAGGCTATGTTGGGTATGTGTGCTGAAGCGAATGATTTTTTTCGAGAAATTTTCTTCCTCTATATAACTAACATTTTGCTAGTTTACAAATTCTGCTTAGGCGAACGGAAAACTGCTGAAGTCGTTGAATTTCTGCTCAAAAACATCTTTTTTTTTCGCTTGATAACTGAATAATGAACTGGAAAACTATGGAAGTTGCCAAGTTTGCAATATATCGGTTTCCTTTTAAAATATTTAAGGCAATAACACCCTTACTTAAATATTGAAATATAGATATTCACTGTTAAATACTAGACCATATTGAAAATGTTTTATATTAACACACAATTAATTCTTAGTTAGATACATGGTATTTATTATAGTATATTAATTTCACTAATATATGAGTGTGGGCTTCAGTCCACCTAGAGTTTGAAATTGAGGGTAGTTTTTCATGGTTTGTGTCATGAACACCATTGTGAAATACATTAATTATTTATACTTGACTATACAGTACATGCTACTTTACATACAGTATCATTAATTAACTTGTAAAATTTATAAATGCAATAGTTTTAGAACCATGGATTAAAATTATTTTTACACTGCGAAGTTGGATTCCACATTTGGAAAAGCCTTTAAATTTGTATATATTTAGCGATATACGTTTACATTTGGTAGACACATGTACTTGACATGCTTATAACATGTACAATAAGTGTTAATTTATGTTGATATACACATAATGCACATGCTGCCTTAATTGCTATAAATGTTATTACCTAGTACTCAACCATTCAGGGGTCCTTCATCATCAAATTTATTGAAAATACATGGTTTACGAAAAATATCTCTTGATAAGCCTTAATTTGTTTTCAAATAAAATTTTGATAGAATTTTTCATGTTCATACGTGGTTTTCCACATTAGTTAGGAAATATCACATGGAATCCTTTGTTAGTACATGTATAGTAAATTTGATTTCCTCGTAAGCCTTTATTTGTTAGCGCTATACATAATGTGCCCTTATATTAATGTGTGTTTTCACGTTGCGCGAGTAGAATTAATGTGGTGTTTACCGATTCTTAATACTGATTAATTTTTATATAATATTTATTTAACGTTATTAACTATTAATGCTAATTATTTCATCTCGCTTTTTTTTTTTCTTAAAACATGTAATTGTTCTAAACATCATTAATTGGGGGTTAGATCATTCATTGTTTAATTACTAATGATCTCACACGCAAATAATACACTAGATTAAAGGTGATCTAATCCTTATCTGTATTGTTTACATTTTTCATCTCAATCTCTGTATTCATATTGCAAATATCCAATTTATTTAAAATAATGTTTCATGAAATTATTGTATGTACATTCCTTATTTTATTTAATTTTTTTCCCATGATTTTGTATTATATTTTAATACAAAATCGTGAACATTTGTTAATATTTTGAATTTTAAACGAAATCCAGAAAACATTATTCTGGTGTTAGAAATATTTTTTTGGAAATTTTAGTATTACAGTTGTAGCTTCTGCGAAAAAACGAAGTGCGTAGTTTTATTTATTTTATCTTGAAAATGATTTGTGGTGCATTTTTAAAAAATGGGAACGAAATGGATTTATGAATTAAAAACAAAACAATAATTTTTGATGTTTTAAATCAAAATGAATGAAATAGACATGTCCATGCATTATTCTTTAACTAATATTGTATGGAAGAGCCCAATGCTTGTATAAGTAATATATTTTTAATACACACAATCATAATGATAACAATTTGAGTGCTAGCTAGCATTTAGTAATTCTTGATCACAAGTGTGATTCATTATATTGTGTAGTTATAATGTTAATTTTCTATGTAACAATTTTGCTACTTTAAAAATATGGCAATATAGCCTATAACAGCATTATTCTGTTACTCAGGTCATGGATTCTAGGGCATCGTTTGGAATTACTAAAAGTTTGTTACCTTTTTGCTAATCTTCATAAAAAAAACCTGAGTGGATATGTTAGCCCAGGGATTTCTTAAAATTCTCCGAAATCTATATTTAAACCATGCTTGATTTTCTCGATATTTTGTTGCCGAAAAAAGCCTATATTTAAATATGATCCAAGCTTTCAGTTCCAGTTATTTGCATTTTTTAAGCTTAATCAGATAATGTAGAAACTGGAGAAGATGAAAGCGGAAGAAATGAGCAAGTTTGTGAAAGCAAAAGTCATAAAATAAAACAAGGCAGAAAGGCAAGCGAGCGTACTTTTTATGTCCACTTAAGCCATTTTAGAGATGCGGATTTGCATATGACCATCTCGTTTGCATGGGCCCCTAAGGACCACAGTCCGAGTAAACACACGAAAAAATAACATTACAAAATGGGCTTTTTTCCCTCTCAAGAATGAAGGAATAGCCATTAAGATGAAGGGGAACCAATTTACATCATGTTACCCCCGTATATGGGAAAGTACCATCAAATTTACATGTTAAAATACTGTTAGAAACTTGCTTTAAGCATTTGCAATCAAAAATTTAAATATATATATATAATTTGTATACGAAATAATATTTCATTCGATATTTATTTAAAAATCGGATAGATTAAAATAAATCCAACATCAGTAATTTTTAAAAGCACGAAATTGTGTATTATTAAATTATTGGTAAATACACGAACAATTTTGAAATTTTTCGAAAATCACATACCCAACAGAGCCAATATCGATGAGTGTTGTGTAAAATTGTAACCATTACGAGTATTGACTCTTCATTGCCATAGAAATGTGGTGGCAAAGGCGTGTCGGAATGTCTTACCGACCTTCGACCTTTAACCCTTGAACGGGTAATGGAGCTTTGAAGGGGCTAAGGGGGTTCACGATCCTTCACAAACACGCTTATTGTAATGGAAATTTCACGGGCGTTTCTATGTACCGTTTAATCCTTTTCTGACGACCCCTTTGCCAAAAAGAGTTGTTCTCTGAGGGGTTCAAAGGCTATCCCGCAGCAGGTAGAGAGGTCCCTGGAGTGTGCTGTTCACATCCGAAATAATGCCACGGTATAGTCCCTGGGTAAGGGTCAAAATGTGTCCTCATTTACATATAAGAGGTAACCCTTGCTGGTTAGGGTTGCTCGCGTGTGTGGGCTACAAAGGGTGAACTCTATTAGCATTGAAGCTGACAAATGGAGGAACTTAGGTGGCACGTGTACGAGCCCCCCCTCACAATAACGAGGATATCGATACAGGACCCTGTGGGCTAGGGTACCCCTGAAAATTGCGTCACTTGAGATCACATTTAAGTTCTCCAACCCTTGCACAACATTGTGTATAACAAGCGTGTAACATTTCGTGTATATCGTTCATCATTTCGTCAGTTGCTTAACAATATACGTATGGGGCTGTAATTAATGACAACTATATAATTTCTTAAATAGCTGTTTGCCATATTCTAGAAATAAATATTGTGATTGTTACCTGTCTTATTGAAGAATATCTCGGTTCGTTTGTGACATAGGGCGTCATATGTTCATAATCTTAAATTTCTACTCTTTCATGTTCACGTGCATGAGCACATGCTGTTCTAAATCGCGTGCACACGCAGTTCTTAATCTCGTGCTTATTGTTCTATTGTTGGAATGTTATTATTTTTAGAATTCTGGTCAAGTTCAATTTCTCATAACTTCTTGTTGTTTAAAATAAATACTTCACGTCCGGGTCACCAATTTTGGATGTTGAAATAACTTCCAAATTAAATTAAACGTTGAGTTACATGTGAAGTATTTATTTTAAACAACAAGAAG